>OW386292.2:2246817-2548411 GCA_936432065.2 Rutpela maculata | reverse complement strand
TTGTGCAGAAAGTTTTTCTTCATCTTTTTAGTTTTTGTGTTAAATGACAAAAACAATATTGCCATTTTGAAGGTGCAGCCAATTTTTTTTTTTTGAGGACATGTCTAAAATTGTTCCTTAGGCTTTAATCATTATGAAAAACATTGTTTCCAAGGATCGGGGGGTGCACGGACACTTAGGATGGGCTCCCGTAGTAAAATAAACCTGACCGTAAATTGCACGGCGAAATTCAAAAATTCGGCTCGGCACGAACGAATCAAAAGTAGCATTTTGTGACATTTCAGAATATTGAAGATGTTTTTCCAATGAATACGTTTAAATTTTAGGTTAGGTTGTGTTCACTGCTAGTTGCTTCTGACAAATGCGCAGGCGCATGCGGAATTATCAAAGCCAAAGCAGAATCGGTGTCGCTTGACGCCGTCATCCGACATTCTCCATCTGACGTCACGTTTCAGGAGTGGGTAAAATCCGACAGATTTTAATTGCTGATATTTCTGCAAGATATATCTTTTTTTGTTGTCTATGGAGTTTTCAATGATGTTAATTTACGATTTTGAGTATTTTAAATCAATTTTATTTTTTGGGCATTTTCCCTATTCAACCAAAACACAAATAGCTATAGGAAAAAATAATAAACACGCATGGATAGATCACTTATTTATGAATAAAATATGTCCTAACAAAATTTATCGCTAAAGCCACGGTTTTGCCGGAAAAAAATAGTCAAATGTAACGTTATAACTTGGAGCGAGATCCATGCGCGCGTGCGCTTGAATACGCATGACTGTGGTACCGCGACGCACTGAATTACATGTCACTAAATCAGAATTTGTTCAATCTATATGAGTGTTGGTTCATTTAAAAGATGGAAATTGTAGCTTTCTGATGCTTTTTTATTTTAAACAATACAAGCACGGACGGATGGGAAAAATATACTATATATATATATATATATATATATATATATATATATATATATATATATATATATATATATATATATATATATATATATATATATATATATATATATATATATATATATATAGGTATAGACGGTATATTGTGTAGCCCGATATATCGACAGGTCGTTCATTAGCCCGGCATTTCCCGAGTGTATAAATTAACAAATTTATTAAATATGGCGATTGTTATGAATCTTTTCTAATAGGAAGCCACTAGGGGTAGCTAATTATTATTTTTCTTTCAATTATATAAACATGGCATATTTCAGAGCCCGGATATATTTACTGATCCTTTCAAAGCCCGCTGTATATAAGAATATAGCTAGCGTTCGTTCTCCGTCCCAGCGATGTTGCCAATGTAATCGGGCCTCAGTAGGTTATATTTTTATAATATATATTTCTTTGATGCATGCATCGTCACGAAGCACAACATAATAGGAGTACTTGCTATACCGCGCCACTACCATTACTGTTTACAGTAGAGACGCTAATGGAGGGCCAGCTATTAAAGCAAATGCATTCATTCTTTGATCGCCAAAATAATATAACAGTTACGTTTTTTATTATTCATTGTTACGAATTTGAAGATATATTAGAAGAACCTAATAAAATATTAGGTAATTTTTTTATCCAAATAGACATTAATTATTAATAACTGATAATGTAATTACTCCGTGATAGGCCTATAAGTATTTAAATATTTTGAATTTGTCCTCATTTTTTGTTTTCCACTTTTAAAGTATTGCCTTATTAATAGTAAAATAAAAAGATGCAAAGGGGTAGAAATTAAATTACGTTTATTTACCTAACATAGATATATCAAACGAATTGTTTTAATAGTACAGTAACATCAGGTATAATAGTAAAATAATCCCTTGATGCAATTTTTCTTTTGAAAATGTACTTATTTTGAGACAGCAAGTGACCTTTGTGTTTCCGAGTACATGGGTCAAATATGAGCAAAAAATGATTGCCATCAAATAACAACAAAGCATGAAGTTCTCTTTGAAGTATTTATAAGTTTTTATTTAATTTTATTTCACTGTCACTATAATACTTATAGGCTTAATTTTGAAAAAGTTATTACAATGACCTTTACTAAGTACCAGCTGTCCCAAGTTAACATCAATTGAAAGTTGCATTATATGAAATAAGTTTTCAGATTCAGTTTGTCCCACTGTGCAAAGAAATATCTTTAAAAATTAAAAAATATATATTTTCTTAAATTGCGCAGAACCCTTAAAGTGTACAGATAAACGTATAGGGACAAAAAAGTGTCTTCTTTACAAGAGCTCTCAAACAAAAAAAAAAAAAGAAAATAGAAATCGAACCATTAGGAGCTGAGATAAAAAAACATTCATTGTGGCTAATGGCAGCCATCTTTAATGGTCGCCATTTTGGTGTTGCACGGATTTTAAAGTGGCTCCCTATCTGGAAAGTTACCTTTTGGCATCAACTATGACCACAGAAAGTGGCACATCCCAATCAAAAAGTGCAGATTATTGGCTTATATAGCCATGTACCCGACGTACTATCAAGCACAAAGTTCCCTTTTAAGTATGGCAAGCAAAAATTTAATATTTTCTTTTATTGCTTATATGTTATATGCTTGCAATAATAAAAATAATTATTATTATTATAGTCTAGTACCTAGAGGTGAAAATATGCAAAACTTCGGAATAATGTCATATTGAATGGATTTCGTTCATTTTGGAAGTATAAGCTTCACACAAAAGTTTCTATATTGTGCGGGGGCTTGCTAATTAGGGGGTAAGTGCCACCCCCTCTCAGGGGGTGGCACTTAAAAAATATATATATTTATTGGAGCTGAAGTATAATCAAATTTTAAGAAGAAAAGGTTCTATGCAATTTTTCACACAAATTGATAGTTTTTACTATTTTAAGTTATAACTTCAAAATTGCGATTTTAGCTTAAAAAAAAGTTTTCCAAACGGCTTTGGTCAGGTATCTCGAGAAGTATTACTTTATCGAAAAAATGTTACAGACCAATTACATAAAGTACAAACTGGGAATTAATTATATTTTTTGTTTATTGGTGTAGGATTAATAATTTCGGAGATATTTAAGTTTACATTTGGCATCCAAGGGTTCATAAGATAATTATTTAGAGTGAGAGTTAAATATCTCAGAAACTGTGACACATACGTCAAGGATGCTAGTAGGTAGAATAATAGGTTATTAATTAAGCTTTCAACTGTTTTTTTATTTGTTTCTATAGCATAAAGAACAAAGAAGTTATGACCGAAGCAATGTGCGTCTACACATTTTTTTTTAAACAACGTCGCCATTTTGTTCCTGTAATTAGCCAGTAATTAAAAAAAGGAATTTCAAACACTGTTTCTCATTAATATATAGCATGACGTAAATGTCAAATTTTTTGGTTTGTATACAGCACTTGCTTTAGAAAAAAATACAGTTTAAACTATAAAGGTATTTTCGATAAAACGATATTTTGTTTTCCTTGTCCAAATGGGTGTCTCAATAAATATTAGTTTTATTGAAAAATGGGTAGAGACCAGAAATAAAGCTCATAAACTGATAATGAATTTAGCTTGTTTATTTATTTACATAGATTTAATAGTTTCGGAGATATGAAAGTCCGAACGTTTATAAGTCGTAAAATGCAGTTTTTAAATGTTAAATATCTCAGAAATTGAGACACCTACGTCACGCATACTAAGAAATGAAATTAAAGACAATTAATTGCGCTTTCAAATTATTTTTTACTCGCTCCTGTAGCATAAGAAGTAAAGAAGTTATGATGTAAAAATGAGCGTATTTATATTTTTTTATATAAAAAGGTCGCCATTTTGTTACTCTAATTAGCCAGTAATTTAAAGAAATTATCTCAAATACAGTTTAGGATGTAGCATTACCTAGATGTTCAAATTTGTTTGCTCATTTAAAGCACTTGCTTTAGAAAAAAATGCATTTTAAACTTTAAAGGTAATTTCAAAACACTTGGATACCAAATATAAACTTAAATATCTCCGAAATTATTAATCCTACATCAATAAACAAAAAATATAATTATTTCCCAGTTTGTACTTTCTGTAATTGGTCTGTCACATTTTTTCGATAAAGTAATACTTTTCGAGATACTTGACGAAAGCCGTTTGGAAATACCTTTTTTTTAAGCTAAAATCGCAATTTTGAAGTCGTTATAACTTAAAAACTATCAATTTATGTGAAAATTTGCATAGAACCTTTTCTTCTTAAAGTTTGATTCTATTTCAGCTCCAATATATATTTTTTAAGTGCTACCTCCTGAAAGGGGGTGGCATTCACCCTCTATAAATTAGCAAGCCCCCGCACAATATAGAAACTTTTCTGTCAAGCATTTACTATTATACCTCCAAAAATGAACTAAATCCGTTCAATATGACATTATTCCGAAGTTAAAACCTCTAGTTACACTGTACTATTAGTGCAAGCATATAATATACTTGTGCCCGACATTAATTAGTCTTCGCAGATACGCTTAAAAAGGAATTTGTGTGATATTCTTTTCTTTTCTTTCTTTTCGGGTTCAAAAGTTACTAACAATAATTGCAACAAAATGCAATGCTTTTTCGTCAATATTTTGAAAATTAAGCAAGATAAGGCAAAACAATATACGTAACTTTTCGGTAGAGCATAAAATTCTCTCGTATAATGGTTATAATAAAAAACGGTACATTTGATAGTTAAATTATCGTTATTAAAGGTAGTATAATATTTATATTTTATTTTATATAATTGTTTATAATTATATAAAAATTTTGTTTAATAGTTTTCTCAATCTAATGTAATACTGCGTATCGTCATAATATGTTTTCTTAATGTATATGGGGAAGCTAGTTTAGGCTGACCTCTTCCTTTTGTGCGTAAACTCTTTTGTGCACCTTTTTTTCTTACATTCTTCTACCTACATTCAACTTAAATCTGGTGACAGTTGCTTTCTTGCACAGAGCAATAAAACAAAGCGTCTCAAATGCCAAAAGAACTGTTGCCAATGGTATACAAAATCTACTGTTTAAAGCAAGATACAGTTATATTACAGTATTCAGCCATAAATCTAACTAAAAAATTATTAGTCCTAAATTACTATGACGAAAATAAAATGTATAAATGAAGTATAAAGAATTATGTTAGAATTTGTTAAAATTAAATAATCAAAACATTAGAATACATTACAACAAATTAACTGAGCAGTTGGAAATTTGAAATAAAATGAAAGTCATTGTTTATAAGAAGTGCTTTAGTACAGAAAAAATAATTTTCAATTCCGTAAAAATACATGGCGAAAACTGCAGTCCTAGAGGTAATGACGTATACTTCACGAAAAGAATTATTTGTAGCAGGTACAAATTTTTTCTTTATTTTTTGAATAGACACGTGATATTTTTAACTTCAATATTTTATAAACAACTCGAAAAATAAAGCAATAAAAGATATAGTTTCACTCACTTTCGTTACAGATTTATGCATTATTACATTATACTTCTTAAATTATACAGAGACAGTAATTACTTCCACATCCAGTGGAAGTATAGTAACGACAAAAAAATTTTAAAAATTTTTTTTGTTCAAATAGGCTTAGAATGTCATGAAACGTCGAGATTTTAAGTTTGAGCGAAAAAAAATGTTTGTCTGTCTGTCTGTCGGTCTGTCTGTAACTTTTTTTTTGTGCGCACGTTTACTCAGGAACCGTTTGAGATATTGACTTGAAATTTGGTACACATATGTACTTTAACGAGATCTAGAACTAGATTATATTTTCATCTTGTTCCGTCGAATGGTTGGGGAGTAAATAGGGGTAAATTTGGGGTAAATAGGTAAATCTAGTAGGTAAGAGTCCATAAAATTGGTATTTAGTATATATAAGAGAAGCTAAGGTCTCAAAAAAAAAATTGACATTAGCCACCTCCATTACCACCACCACCCCATTATTAAAGGGGATCAAAAAAATGCGATTTAGTGTGTGTACAAGGACCAGAAACCTCAAAATATTTTTTTACTTCATCCACCCCCCACTACCACCCCCGTCCCACTACCGATGTGGGGTATCGTTTTATGGGTTTCTGGGGTAGAGGATTATTAAAGTTCCGTAAATAATTATTTCCACATACAAAATTTTTTCGTCATGAGTGACTTGGATAGAAAATCTGGATATGGAAGTAGTGATTCCTTGGGCAGCGGTTTTTTAATGGTTTTTATTTTCTTGCTAGTTAACAATTTATCAGAAAGTTTTTTGTCTATTTTTATTCAATGCTTAGATTTAGTTCAGGACTTCTTATTGCACTTGTTACCACACCAAAACCAAAAACAAACTAAATTATAATATCGCGGCAGAAAGAATTCCTTAATCACCTTTTTTGATGCTGTCATAAAGTTGTTTAGGGCAAACGCTCTGCTCTTTTCCCACTAATATTTTCGTTAGTGTTTTCTAACTGTGATTAAAATATACCTTTTTTATTTAAATATGTAGGTATATTATTTGCCTACATATAATAAAACAAGAATAGCAATAGGCTATGTTTTGATTCTAACATGTGTTAAATAAAATGGACATTTCGGACAGAACGCTTTGGTTATGCAGACAAAATTAATGTTTTGAATCTAGTTTTTGTCAATTTCCACGGCATACTTGATACGAGTATTTTCTCGATTTTTGAATTATTATTCTCAAAAGAATTTTCATGTTTATGTATACGGTTGTTTTTGTTATTTTTTTCTATCTAAAAAAAAATATAAACACATTCGGCGATTATTAATAACAAATTGTTTATTAAATAAACAAATAAATTTACAACAAAAAAAATTCTTTTTTCCACCTTTTGGATAATTGCAAATAATAAATTTAGGAATAAAATTTTTTCTTAATAACATGTTTAAATAATGAAAAAAGACAAAAGTGATTATAAACAATTAAAAACAATTTTTAAGAATTTTTTTTAATTATAATATTCTATAACAAATAAAATGGCAGAAAAATATTTTTCAAAAATACGTAATTTATATATTTGTTTATAAAATTTGTTTAAACAAGTAGCAATAAAAATTTTAAGTTTATGTAATATTATAGTATTTTTGAATATAAAAACAGTAAGAGTAATTAAAATTAATAAAAAAAAATTTTTCCATCGGGATATTGTTCCTTTAAGTGTTTAAATAATAACATAATTTTTATGAATTTTAAAATTAATATTTAATAACAAAAAATATTTTTACTTGTTTCGGACGGTTCCAGAGCATCGTAACGCCTTAGTGTTCGCTGCGCGGAGGTCTATTTTCAACATTAAATTAAAATCATTAATAATCTCGTTAATAATAGATGTAGAGTTTCGGGAGTCGGGACTTTTTTATTGGGAATTTCTTCCTCTTTAAGAATCTTTCTTTCTTTAAAATTTTTAATAGTTTTCGAGTTATTTGCAAAAAACGGAACTCGTTATTTTTTCAATTTTCATTAGTTTATAACTTTTGCAATTATTTATGTGCGGGTTTAAAACTTTTGCACATTTTTCTAGACGTCATTCCGAATCCAATGCAATCAAGGTAGGTGCATGACGTCAGATGCACCATGCAGGGAGACCGACTAGAAATATAAATTCAAATAACCATCATAAAAATATATGTGTTCATTAATAAAAAAACCGCTGCCTAAAAAATCACTACTTCCACATCTAGATTTTCCTGCCCAAGCCTTTCACAGCAAAAAAATGTCGATACTATATTTGCAATCCACTGTGTAAAAATAATTGTTCATAGAACTTTGATAATATAATATTTGAAATGGTCTATCCCAAAAACCCATAAAACGATGTGCAACATGGTAGTGGAGGTAGTAGAGGGGGAAGCTGTTGGCAAAAAATTTAGAGGCTCTTGTACACATAAATCATAATTTTATTTTTTTATTCCCTTTAATAATGTGGTAGAGGTGGAGGCGAGTGCCAAAAAAGTATTCAGGCCTTTTGCTCCTTTATACACACTAAATCACAATTTTATCTTTTTATTCCCTTCCATAGTCACCTTCAATAATTTGAGCAAAAAAATTTTTTTTACGATTACTATACTTCAACTCCACTACGTGGATGTGTAAGTAATAAGTATTCCGCAGTTATGACGTTGTTCTCTTTTGCACGTCCAAATGGAATAAAACGATTCAAGTTAGCCCATCTAAATTGTGTTTTTAGAGACCGTGTAGGCTTAACAGGGAACCAAGACAGATCACGTCATGCAGTTAGATGCACCATACAGTAAAGGGAACCTGACTTAAAAAACCGCTTCCTAAAGAATCACTATTTCAACATCCAAGTCTTTTACAAAGAGAAAAAGTTGATACTGTATTTGCAGTCCATTATGTGGAAATAACTGATCATAGAACTTTAATAATATAATATTTGCAATCGTCTACCACAAAAGCCCATAAAACAAAATGCCATATCGACAGTGGGGATGGTAGTGGGGGATATAGCTGATGCAAAAAAAAATTAGGCCTTTGGTACTTATACACACACAAAATCACAATTTTATTTTTTTCTCGTCCTTTAATAATGGGGTAGGGATGGTAATGGGGGTGATAGTGGAAGTGGCTGATGTCAAAAAAAATTTGACTAGGTACTTGGCTTCTCGTACATACACTAAATCCCAATTTTATAAACTCTCACTTGCTTGCTTTGCCTATTTATCCCCCCATCCCAAACTTCAACGGAATAAGATCAAAACATAATCTATTTCCAGATCTCGTTATAATACACAGGTGTCCCAAATTTTGAGTTAACATCATAAACGGTTCCAGAGTAATCGTGCGCACAAAAAAAATTACAGACAGATTTTTTTTGCTCAAACTTAAAATACCTTTCGTGGCATTCCAAGCCTGTTTAAAAAAACATTTTTTTTACCTTTATTATACGTTCACTCCACTATGTGGATGTGGAAGTAGTACCAGCTTATAGTGATTATGGACAATGCCTATCTATCCTTATAATACGTAAAACATCATTATGCATAATAATAATTATATCCGTTTTATAGATAAAAATTACTGTTTTTGACGGCCCCTATCTCCAACATCTTTGAACCCACTATGATGAAATTTTGTACAAAGGTGCTAATTAAGAATATCTTACTAGTTCTTTTCTGAAAAAATCGCTAATATATATTTTTTGAAAATCGACCTCCTCTTTCCATTCTAGAATCGAACGCCTCCGTCTAAAATTAAATGTGATTACGTCTAAAGACTTACTCTATAGGTATATAGTCACCATTAAAATTTCAAAATATTCGGATATCAAATGAGCGAGATATGAGGGTGGCTCCATGAAAAGTGCGACACACTGTATATGTACCTTTTTGTCAGAGCATAAAATTCCCTAGTATAATGGTCATAATAAAAAAACGGCACATTTGATAGTTAAATTATTATTATTATTATAAGTAATACAATATAAATAATTAGTTTTAAGTTAAAAATTTAGTTTAATAGGTTTTCTTAGTTTAATGTAATACTGCTATAGTAATAATATTTTTTCCTAATGCATATGGGAGGTCGAAGATAGTTTAGGCTAACCTTTTCCTTTTGTGTGTAAATTCTTTTGTACACAATAAACGTTCATTTATTTATTTATTTTATTTACTTAAAATTGTACCGGCCGCCAAATTATCAAAAATGAGGTACAGAGACGCTTGTCATTTTTTTTATACTCTCCTCAGTCATTTAAAATGCAATTAAAAATCTGAAAAAGCACACATCATCTGTAGGTTCCAGAAAACATTTTTCAAAACACAACGGATTTTTTAAAACTTATGTTGCTATTTAAATTAAAAAAAAATGTTTCCTATTGTCACCGCATTTTGAGGTTTTCGGGTCTTGATATAATCTTATAGAAATATATTTTTAACCATCAATTTATAAAAATAAAAATTTTTACTCACGTAACGGGGTCATAAAATTATGAACAATCCAAAAAAAAATCCACGAATTTACTAGCTGATAAGTTTATGCATTCGTCAATTAACAAATAGAGCTTTTGATATGAAATTGGAACTGGCAGAATTTTTATTTTCACATGAAAAATAGTTACAATGATGTTAAAAAATTGTTTACATTTCGGTGAGCACGTGGTCATACGCTTCAAGCGATCTGTTTTATATTTATTGCCGTACGCCCCGCTGAGTTAAGCGGGTGCCTTTTCTCTGGTATCTTTCTACATTCAACTTAAATACATCTTACAATACAGCCCAATAAAACAATCAAAGCGTCTCAAGTGTCAAAAGAATTATTGAAATTATTGGCCTGTTTGAAGCACGATGGAGTTATATGACAGTATAGTACCTAACGGTAGGAAGAAATATGCCAATATGCACCAAAAAATTATATTTTGTAAACTAGTGCCTAAAGATTTATAAAAGAAACTACGGAAATAGCAACAAGAAAATATGGGGACAAGATAAATCGAGAAATATAAGTATATCATATTTTTGATGATGTATCTATTTTATTGATTCCAAAAAATATATGTTGTGATAATATGACATAGTAGTTAAAGATTGTACTAAAGACATGCAGTGAGTGTGTCAGAACAATGTGATATGAAAAGATAAAAATATATTCATTTTTTATTTTAATGTTCCCATTATCAAATGTCTTTTTCAATTCTCTAATAAGGGTGTAGCTATTATATCTAATGCACATTTTTTCGAATTTAAATCGGCCCAGCCGTTCAAAAGATATAAATTCTTTTCGAAATATTGGTATTTTTGATTACCCCTAATGGCGGAGTCAAATTAAGTATCAAAATAGGTGAATAAGGAATTATCTGGCTGCAGCAGTCTTATTGTTTGAATTTGTTGCCAGTATATATAACAGAAAGTGTATGTGAAGTTTTGCATTAAATCGGTCCATTGCTGGTAAAATTTTAACAATTTATTTTTAAACAGTGAAATTTTCTGCTATTTTCTTTATTATCTCCGGTCCTAGAAATCGTATCGCAATAATAAAAAGAGCCATTTGTTCGCAATAAAATTTTAAATAAGGCTAGGCCTATGAAACACTTTCTGATAATTTGTTAATTTATAAAAAAATAATAATCACCAAAAAATTGCCTTTTTTGGTTATTTAAGAAATATAACGTAATAATGAATCAATTTATTTTTAAAAATGTAGGTTTTTAAATGTATTTTACAATGGTATTAAGAAAAAAAATCTTCATTTAAACTATTTTTTTGAAATTTGTTTATAATTTTCAAAATTATAGTTATAAACAACTTCAAATAATCCTGTGGATTTTTTATAAAACTAAAAACGCAAACGAATTACGAAAATAGATGAAACATTTGACATTTTTCTAAAAAAATAATTATCTACTTGCATTTGGAGCTAGGATACGTCAGTTTTTGTCACTAAGTCGCTTATAAATAAACAAATTAATATTTCTTCTTAAAATTGAGCCCTGTTATTCTTTCAATACCTATATTTTTGTCTTATCTAGTTGAAAACAAACCAGAAGCACAATGTTTAAAAGATAATGTATAGAGGCCCGAAAGTCGGGCCTTTGGAACTTATGTTAGAGATCCGATAATTGTCAATTAGCTCTAAACGGTATATTACTGTTTTACAAATTAGACTTTAATATTTTAGACGATAGCACTTTTTACCAGGATGCGGACGTCTAGGGTTCAACTCCTGACCGCGAATATTGTTTTTTTTTTATTGTATCGGTGATATTAAAAATTTTACAAAGCTGTGTCCATGGACATAAGGATATTCGTTCAGATTAGATTAGTTCCTCCTTTTCGCGACAAAAATTAAGAAAATAACCGTTCTATTCAATGTTATTTCAAAAATTGTAATTTTAGATTATTTTCAAATATCAGAGACAAAGATGTAAGCTTTAAAAAACAACCACTCCAAATTTCAAAAAGAAATAGTTTTTTGGTTTATTTATAAGTGACTTTAATGCAAAAACTGACGTATCTCGACTCTCGACCTCAAATGCAAGCAGACCATTATTTTTTTTTTTAAGAAATGCTATATATTTCACGTATTTTCATAATTCGTTTGCCGCTTTTAGTTTGATAAAAAAGATCACAGGGTTATTTGAATTTATTTACTACTACAATTTTGAAAATCATAAACAAATTTCAAATAAACGGTTTAAATGAAGATATAATTTTTTCTTAATACCATTGCAAAAAACATACAAAAATCTACATTTTGAAAAAAAAAAAATTTTCTCCTACGAGTCGATGCCCTTAAGCAGTAAGCGATGGAAATTTCGAATTTATTATTGACTTTTAGCCGTTTGAAAACATATTTTGGTTAAAATTTCGCACGAGAGTTTAGTTCAATAAAATAAAATTGATTCATTATTACGTTGTTTCTTAAATAGCCAAAAAAAGTACTTTTTTGTGATTTTTATTTATTTATTTTTAAATTAACAAATTATCAGAAAGATTTTTCATAGACCTAGTCCTATTCAAAACTCAATGCCCTATTTTTATTTTTGTGGCACGATTACTAGGATCAGAGATAATAAGGATAATAGCAGAAAATTTCACTGTTGAAAAATAAATTTTTAAAATTATACAAGAAACAAAACTGCCTATAGCACTTATACATAAAACAAATTAAAACAATAAAATAGCTACAGTTCCATTCAAAATTTATAAGCGATTTAATGCTAAAGACTAATATTTTATACCCTAAAACCCAATTTTATCGACTCTGCAACAACCCTTCAACGGAATAAGATCAACGCATAATCTATTTCCAGATCCCGTTGTAATACACAAGTATACCAAATTTTGAGTCAACATCATGAACGGTTCGAATCGTTTGCACAAAAACAATTTGCAGACGGAATTTTTTTCGTTCAAGCTGAAAATATCGATGTTTCATGACATTCTAAGACTATTTAAAAAAAAACATGTTTTTTTACTGTTACTATCCACTAAACTACGGGGATGTGGAAGTCGTCATGGACAATGCCTATCTATCCTTATAATAGGTACGTAAAACGTCATTCTGCATAATTATTGTTTAATGTCCCGATATTTCTCCATGAAAATTTTAGCACCAAAATTAATAAAAATGAGGAATATTATTGAATCATGAATGCAAAAAACCACAAACCTAATTTAGGGACATGGAAACATTAATTTAGTACAACAAATGGACAAAGCCAATGCATTTTATACTCGATTTTATATTTTGTTATTATAATTTTTCTCTTTTGATATAAATGCTACCTTTTATCGCTCTATTTGAAATTATGTATTACAATTCAAAAAACGTTTTAAGATGTTTAAGATGCTACTATTTTGCTTTCATAGCACCGTACCACATAATTTATAATTCTTAGAACGTATATACAAATTTTTGAATTTAGAAAAATTATTCGAATATGAAGAAAGAACTTTCATTCAACGATTGTGACTTCATAAAGAAAGTATTTAAGAGGAAATAAGAATCGAACGCTATCGAGCCACTGCAACGATGCCAAATATCGGGCTATATAACGAGCGATGGATATCAACTGTATAAGAGTCTTGGATATACAGGAACAGCGCCGCCTGACTCAGAAGTGCTGAACTAAAAGTGTATCTCGGAACATGAAAATATGACTTTTTGAAGCCCACCTCAAAATTTTGCAGGGAGGAAACTAACATGATTTGCGACCATTTAGTGATGATATACACGGGGGTACGTTGATGAGCCCGACCCCGGGCTTCACAGGGTCAAATCGGGCTGCACTACAACCGTTCAGTTTATGAAACGGGCCTGTATATGACCGTGCATATCTCTATATATATATATATATATATATGAAAGACACACACATAGCAATAGATATAGCGAACATGAAATGTACTAGTACAATTAAAAAGATAATTAAATACAATACTTCAATGAGTAGTCTCAGAAGTTATGGATTTGAATTAAAAAAATTCTTGTAGGGTATAACAATTTTTTTGCAGTAAATGTTGTTTTAATTTATAGTATAGAACAAATTAGGATCTAATTATGACGAGAATTATGACGAGAAAAACATTCGCTTATAAGTATAAAATAAAGTAAAACAAAAACTATATCGAAAATCTATGTGGATTTCGAACCTGGGACCCTTGAGTTCCGTGTCAAAAATGAAGAAGAAAATAGATTTATTAAATATTAAGCACATAAACAGTGCTTCCTCGGATCCTGGCCCGAGCCAGCCAGTCATCCTCGGCGGGTAGCGCCATGGAAGTTGAAGGGCTGGATGAAGCAAGTCCGGTTCGGCTTAACGGAGACAGGTTTGGAGAATTAGTTCTCCTATAAAAAGATTAAAAAATAATTAAGAGCATTTTATAAAAACTGTCCTAGCACCGAGGAATTTTGGTAGTTGTCACGAGGAAAAGCTCAACGAAAAAATCCGTTCGAGGAAAATATGGTATTTAAAAAGATTTAATTTTGAAGAATTTATTGATCAAGAGAGAATTTAGGGTCAAAAAGGACAAAATTAAACAAGCATAATGAAGAAAGAGAATTAGAAAGTTATGAAGTCGAGAAAGATAAAGTGTAGGGTAGTAATAAATTATCGTAAAGGGAAGAGTGGCTAAAGAGGTTGCCAGAAAATAGGCAATGCCTGGTTTGGTAGGGGCGTTTTATCAGAAATGGGACATTATGCTGTCTGATTTGTGGGACGTTACGAGTTAGTGGACTATCACCTAGTTTGAAGGAATAAAATTTTTATGATATTTCTTGGGTATAGTCCGCTAGTGGGGTTATGTCATAGCAACGCGTGTATAAATCTACGAGTGAGGTGTACCTGCCAGAATCAGAAATGAGGCGCATAAATTTGTGTTAAAAAATTTTCGAGTTTTTTCATTGTCGTGGTGGGGCTGTTTTTTATTAAGTCTGTTTAGTCTGCTACCCCTGGCCAGGAGCGGGTACAGACTCCTGGACATGGGTATTAAATAATATTCTGTAATCATGATGAAAGCAAATAAATAAAAAATAATTGCAAAACTAAATTTTTTTTTTCTGGGAACTGTAAATAACATCAACATTTAGTATATCAAATAATATAAACAGATCAACGAGAACTACATATTGAATGGTAGGTAGAGTGAAATTAATTAGAGAAGATAACATCCGCACAAACTGATATCGCTAGCGCGTGCCGATTATCTAGTTCGTGTTCGGTATTTATTATATATTTATAGTGAATATTCAACCGTTTTTATGAATAAAACAGATGAAATGAAATTTATTTCAATTGGGACTGTCCAATAATATTAATAAACGAAAATAGTAAACTTAGTAGTTTTAGTATGTTATCTTCTCTAAGTAATTTCACTCTATGATAACCAACATTCTCATCTTGTTTCACAAACATTCTCAATGTTAGGCAACCGACATTACATACGTGTGTAATGTTACCTGCCTAACATTCAAGGGCAACATCGTCGTTCAATCGTTAGGCAACCAACAGTAAATGCGTGTGCAATGTTGGTTGCCTAACATTCAGTATCTGTTTATATCATAGATATATATGTGCAACAAGTTAGAAAGTGTTTTTTTTTTTGTATTAGGCGTAGTCAAATATACACCACATACTTACTAAAAAAACACTTCTTACGTGTTGCACGTATGACTTTTTTTATTGAACTTTGGAAATGTGAGATGTTTTTAGTTTTTTAAACTATAATTTTTTTAAATTCAGGATTGTACTCTCGCTATTAATATTGGTAAATATAATGGTTTTCTTACAAAAAATTATTCGAGTTTGACATTTAAATTTTTTTTTTTTTTTTAACTATTTAACGTCGGCCTATTTCCGCTACCAGGGCCTATCACCGACGCCAGGAGACGAGCTACCCCCAACCTGGAAATTTTGCCGAACCTCTTCCCTTAAGAAGAGTAGGGATCTTTTACTTGCCTAACATTTAATAGACAAGGGACCGCCTGCTTTACATCCCCTCCGAAGGATGGTATATCCACTACGTAATCCTCGTCTGAAATTACGTAACTTCCGAGTATACACTGATATACAAGCCTCTAGAAGGTGGGACGAGAACGCTGTATTTCCCAAGATAGGTGGGTCACCCATCCAAGTACTAACCGCGCTCGACGTTGCTTCAAGGGAATATTGACTGATATTCACATTGAAGTCGCCTCTACGCTCGCCCCTGACATTTAAATAATTATAACATTTCTTAATGCCACTTAAAATTATTTGAAAAGTAAAGCTGATTAATCTTAATTTCACAATTTCTGGATTAAAAAAAACAAACTTAATATGCACCTTTTTATCACTTATTTGGTTTATTTGCCTGTAGGGTTAAATTCCACATCGTGATAAAAAATTTAACTTCAGTGCTTAGATACATAAATAACAATTAATGAAAAAAATTCTGCAGTGGATAGTATTCGATTCTCTGATCTTTGGTTTACAAGCACGCTTTAACATTATTATTGGTACATTTTTACACGATTACAATATGATCTACATATCGCCAGGCGAGAAATACACATCAGCTATTCCAGTAAATATGACATATGAAGCATTTTTTCGTGAGCTTACCAGAACTAACTATAGTAAGGTGTAAAAGAGATAGCTATACATATATAACCAATCCATGTCTTAATTATATATAGCCATCTCTTTTACACCTTACCATAGTTAGTTGTGGTAAGCTCGCGAAAAAATGCCTATGCATGGCTCCCAACGTCCGCTGCATACCCTGTGGGTACTCGCAGTTCCTATGTATCGCTGGTCTATTTCTATATTATGATGTCTGTGCAAACATCCACAACGTTAGGCAACCGGCATTACGTATTTGTATAATATTGGCTGCCTACATGAAAGTATAAACAAAGTATAGAAGGCCCATCTATATCCCGGTACTTTCATCTATAGATAGTGATATTTAATATGCAATATGAATAAGGTTTATTCTGGAGATAAGCAAAAAATCGGTATTTTCACCTGCGAATAGTCATATCCACCAGATAAATATGCCTTATCCCTAGGATAACCTACCCGGCATCTAGACCTTCGGATAACGATTTTATCTAACAGATAAAAATATCCACGTCCATGCAGTTCCGCCGTGACTGACAAAATAGGCCTGTTCAACATTTTTTTTTATTTTAGAAATTGAAAGTCAAACACTATGTAATGCAATTTCCAAATTTTTAGGTTTTCACTAGGACGTTTAAGCCGTTAACTAAATTACCAAAGTTGGACCGCGCAAAAACGGGGCAGAGCTTCGCGTCACGTCACTTTGCGGATGCTGATCAGGCGACAGTCGAGATTTAATGTGACTTTACAGCTAACCTCAAAAATATATATTTCTTAAGATTTACAAGTATTACGTAGCTGTTATTAAAATTTCTGCCTGGTTCCTGTACTTTCAACCAAAATCTAGTTCAATGCAAGGTTTATGAAGTTTTAAATAGTTTGTTACAATAAAATAAGACATTTTTTGCAGGTTAGAAATCTAACCTATAATTAGCAGTCTATTTGTATCAATCAACAATATTGAAAAATTATTTGCATGAATTTTTAGATATTTGCTTGGAGCCAGTTTGGCTCCAAGCTAAAAATGAATATACAAACATTAAAAATGAGAATAAACCTAAAAAACATAACAATTGAAGTTATGTTAGTTATATGATGCACATGCCCCAAGCGTGTGGCAGCTGTTATTCTGTTTCTCTATGGAAACGGTGTTTGATTGTTAAAATATATCTGTTTTATCTTCTTGCTGGTTTAAAATGAGTAGTGTTTATGCAGAATGACGTCACGAGTCGGCAAAGCGCTTTGTACTGGAACTCAATCTTTAAAATTGAATATCTAATGATTAGATATACTTATGAAGCTGAAATTTTAACAGCTTATCTAGATAATCGAATTCTATTGAATGCCATAAAAAAATAACGAAAAAAATAATTATAGGTACAAGCCCATTGCTATTTTATCTTCTAACCAACTTTTTAAAAATTTGGTTTATTTTGCATTGTGTTTTAACTTTAAATTTAATTTTAAAATAAATTTAATCATATTTAATTAAAAAAAAAAATTATAAAATGATATCATAGAGTACTTATATTGTAATATACACATTTTAAATACTTGTCCTAACAAAATAAGGATATTTTTGTAGGTTAGAAATCTAACCTATAACTAGCAATATATTTTATTAATCATCAATATTGAAAAATTATTTGAGTGGATTTTTAAATGTTCGCCTGAAGCCAGTATGTGGTTAAAAATGCGATACAAACATTAAAAATGAAAATTAACTCAAAAAACTTAAAATTTCAGGTTATGTTAGTTATACAATGCACAACTATTTCAAACAATATGATAAACAATCCATGAAAATAACGCAGATGTCATAAACTGGCAACAAACCACAGTAGGGGGATCTTTTCTATATCTATTTGAAGCACAAAATTTCCTTACTTTACAGTATCTTAAGTTGGCAACACTTACTTTAGGAAGTATCTAAAGGCATATCTATCGGATAGTTAACCGATGATATATTTTGAATAAAAGTACCCAAACAAGTTATCCTACAGTTAGCAAGTTCCAGTTATCTTATCCATCAGATTTCTTTTTTACAATAAATTATTTTTATTTATTTGCTTTTATCATGATTAGAGAATATTATTTAGGTATTATGCAAATCACAGCTTACACACTTTTTTATTTATTATGAAAATACCTACTTTCTGTATATTGTTGCTCTAATCTGGGCACGCTAATATACTAGTTAGGTAAATACTTTAAAACACTCATTATTGGAGAACCAATCAAAACAACTACTCTTCTAGCTAATACTGACGAAGTATTGAATTACATGATAGGATTCTTAGCATTTTAAAGAAAAAAAAAATATATTGAAAATACTTAAATCATTTATTTACATTTAGTCATTCACACTTTTTTTATTTAATATAAAATTATCTACTTTCTGTATATTGGTATTAGCTAGAAGAGTAGTTGTTTTGATTGGTTTTCCAATAATGAGTGTTTTAAAGTGTTTTCCTAAGTAGTATATTAGCGTGACCCGATTAAGGTACCAATATACAGAAAGTAGATAATTTTATATTAAATAAAAAAAGTGTGAATGACTAAATGTAAATAAATGATTTAAGTATTTTCAATATATTTTTTTTTCTTTAAAATGCTAAGAATCCTATCATGTAATTCAATACTTCGTCAGTATTAGCTAGAAGAGAAGTTGTTTTGATTGGTTCTCCAATAATGACTGTTTTAAAGTATTTACCTAACTAGTATATTAGCATGCCCAGATTAGGGCAACAATATACAGAAAGTAGGTATTTTCATAATAAATAAAAAAGTGTGTGAGCTGTGATTTGCATAATACCTAAATAATATTCTCTTATCCATCAGATAGTTACTCGCCGGATAAAGTCTATTTATACTTAGGAAAGTACCGGCCCTGAGCCTGTTAACCAACATTAAACCCCCCAGTATAGCTATGCTCCGCCTTCGCAGAACTATTTCAAAATAAGAGAAATAGCAAGTTAAGCGCCTGCGCGAGTTTTTGGACACGAATTATTTCGAGGTTGCCGCGTTTATTTCTACGCCTCGCCTTCGAAACTTTTCAGATGTCAATATTATTGTAGACATAAAAGTATTTGGGGAAAATGCGTATTCTCAAAAAGCAAAAAACGGAAAACAAATAAAGCTAGTGAGGATTTCTTAGCACGTTGTTAAGATATCATTTTGTAATGTGGTTTGTCCATAGGGTTTGTCATATTATCGCCATATTGGCGAAAACCGTTACAAGCGACAACATTGCTTGGATAGCAGCCGGTGCCGGCGTGATGGTTTACGGATGGCTGTGCTGTGTTGCGTTTTGCTTGCTTTGGTTTTATCAACAAATAAAAATAAAGCATCTAATAAGTAATGTATAATTATATCTCTCATATTGTTAATACATCTAGGTAATTCTTGCCATTTAATTTTTCTCTTGCTTTCATGAATAGGGTTTTCCCACTATTTTTATTTTGACATTGTATGTTGTGAAAATGATATAATAAAACATTCTATTAATTTACAACAATTTACTTTTCTAATAACAATTACTTCTAAGAGAATATCGTTAAAACAACTTGCTGATAATTTCAGGGCTTTTTAAAACGGGCATTTTTACGCACCACAATTACGTATTTACCCGGAAAACCAATGAGATTATGGATATAACTTTGTGTTAAAGGAAGCTTTCCTCTAAAATTCTCAGAATTTCTTCTTTTATTGCTTGTTCTGTGATTGGTCTAAAACAGTTGACTTATAAATATTGGCCAATCAGAATCCAGATAAAAAATGGCACACAAGTTATTCGTAAAAGCATCGAATGTTAATATTTTGTAGTTTGGGATTAACCTTCACTCGCTTCTGCACTGACGGTACACATCGGATGACAGATGACTAACCTAAAATTTCATTTATATTTTGATGTTTGGATTGTTTGGAGTGAAAATATTATCATTTTATCAGTTTCTGGTTTATGTTTTATTAATTCTACGATCAAAATGAGTAAAGTAGAACAGGGATATGTTAAAGGTGCCGCTGATAATTTACCTAAAGTAGACTTTGAAATGATGAATAATTTTTTTATAACAAATCTTTTTCCAGATGAAATACCTATTTGTTTAGATTTTACAGCAGAAAACTACAGTTTTCGTCTTTCAATATTAAGTGGTACTGTCAAAAATAATATTGATGGAGCATTTTCACTAGTATTATTACACAAAGGTACAAAATAAACTTTTTTAGGCATTATGATAATCCGTTACAATTCATAATAATTAGAAAGTGCTGTCAATAAATAGAGGTTATGTTTTATATTTTTCACGGCTATCTTTTATAACAATGTAACTGACTTTTTATTGGATTTCAGGGCGTTGACATCACAGCGCACTAATTTATGGGTGTTTAAAATGAACTCAATATTTTTCAAACTTTAAGTTTTTTTTTGTCACTATTAGTAAAATTAAAAAGATAATAAATATGCCATAAATCATTTTTTTACGTGAATTAAGTACTTCAGCAATAATTTTTTTTTTCTGAGAAAACCCTATTGAAAGCTCCGTATTCACAATTATTCTGTTCCATTAAACGCGTATGACGTTCAAATTTAAAGAAGGCGCGCGATCTCTATTATTGTTTGCGAAGTTAGCGCTTGCGCAGAGATACCGTTTTCTATTACTTTAGTTCTGCCCCAGTCACGCGTCCTCTCCGTTTTTGAGGGCGTGTTTGTTTTCCCTCTTTCTTGCATGTTGATAACATAAGCCCGGTCTAGACGCTTACAAGATGAGCCTTCCGTCCTTTATACTTCCTTGGTTAATCCTGAACATTAGACAGCCAAGATGGCAAAATGTTGGCTACCATACTTAACGTTCACTATCTAGTTCTCGATTTATTTATATATTTGATATCCTAAATGTTGAATGTTGATGTTATTTCCAGTTCCCAGAAAAAAAATTTAGTTGCAATTTATCTTTTTCGAATTTCTCATAAATGGTTTATGGGAAATTTGTAAAACTTTTACCATAAGAATTTTTCAACATTAGGCAACTTTTATTTCTGAGAAGTACTGGATCTCGATGTAATTTATAATCAAACCATCGCCTAAGGCGACATATTTTTTTATAGTCTGTTAAGGAGACCTAACTTTTTTCATGTTTTCATAACTGGTTTAAGGAAGATTTGTAAACTTTTTACCTGAATTTTTCACGGTTGGTCAACTTTTAATGATACTTTCGTCTGATTTTTATAATTCGGTGGGGTAGAAATGGCGCTATTTGACTTCTTTTTCAAAAATATGTCTCATGCCCCAAAACTATTTTTGTTAGATATATCTACATAAAGTTAGCAGTGAAAAAGCTATCTTATAAAGAATTGAATATTGTTATTTATTGTATTTTACTGTTTCATTTTACTAGTGACCGTGCTTTCACGTAAAAGGTCCTTTTGTGTACATGTTTTCCAGTGCACAATAAATATTTTATTAGCATTATCAGAGATGGGTAAAGGAAACTGTCCATATGAAAGTTTCCAGAACAAAATTTTGATAAACATGAAAGTTTTCAGTAAAATATTTGAATATTCCGAAAGTTCCCAAAGGAAACTGTCCCGGAATTTTGGAAACTTTGAAATATTCAAATATTCCAACATTTTATTGAAAACTTACACTTTTATCAAAATTTCATTCCCGGAACTTTCAAATGGAAAGTTTCTGATTATTATTATTTCTGATGACGTAATTAATTTCGTTATCGTAAAACATTTTAAACGTTTCTTACCCCCATTCATGGAATCGATAAGAACATTAAACGGTGGCTTCTCCTCTGTTCCACGGATCAAAGTTCTCAGCTTTTGGAAGTCGAATATGTCCTTCATCAGAGCGACATAATCAATAGCCGAGTCTATCACCTCCACTACAAAATCGTTACCATCAACCTGGAAAAAGTACGAGGGCCATTTATCCAAATTCGTGACAAATACGTCCACAGAATGGATATCAATCAGAATACAGTCTCCTCTTGGTGGAAAAAGTTGAAAAAAAAACTGAATTCTAACAAATTGTGCCAGTAGCGGATCGTCTGCAATTTTATTATGGCATGTGTGTGTCTGCTCACGACCCTTTCTTGTTTATTTTATTCGTTTTTTTTTTTAGTATTCGATATTCTAGATTATTGGTTTTATATACAATCCCCGGATGTGGATGGGGTTCCAATTTTTAGAATACCCTGTATAATTAATCTTAAGTTTGACAATTTGGCAAATTAAAAATAAGAAATACAAGACTGCAGTACCCAATCTGGGGACACACTGTATAGTGCATTTTTATTTCGATAGGATTCGATAGTCTCTACCAGACCGTTCTTGAAAGGCATAAAAAATACTAAAGTACGGCCCTGACCTTTCAGTGACACAATATGGTGGACGCCTCTTGGAGGTTACGAGATTTTGCTATAAAAGATCGCAGGATTTTTGCCGAGATTGTATTCCAATTGATATTTGTTCTGTGATACATCTCTGTACGTGCTTACATTGAAAGTGGTAGTGCCTAAGACGTCGATCAGCCTATCGGTTTCTAGTGAGGGTGTCGTTTTGTATTCCTTGATGGTCTGGGTGTGTTCATAGATGGCGTCGGAGACGTGATCGGGCGCCGGACCTCCATTTTCAATATTATATTTTATTCCAAAGTCGTGCCTGATGCCGCCGGGATTGTGCGAAGCCGTAAGTACGATACCCCCTGCAAATAGTAATAATAATGTATTTTATTCATCTTATCAAAGTGCACACATTAAAAATTGTACAATAATAAAATGTGCAGTTTGAAGAAGATATAGAAAATTATATGTATTATAAAATAACTTTTGTTTACACATAACCAACAGCATTATTGCCGTAATTTTGCCTGGCTGACCTAAAAAATCAGATAAATTCGGTAGACTTTATTAAAGCAGATATCTACCTAGTTAACCAACCTCTGTAATTTGACACCCCTCATTCAGCACATACGTAATGTTTATTATTATTAAAATATTCTGTAACCATAAAAATGTCTACACATGGCAAAATGTTGTAATCAGCCTAAAAGTTACATAATGTAAAATAATACCACACCCGCACAGTGTACAACGAAATCTCTTAAACTGAATATAACTGCATTAACTAATAGAACCAGTGGAGTGGTGTGACATCATAGGTACTCGTTCCGCACCGTCAGCCATTTCGAATAAGTTACGAATTCGAAATCAAATATTAGAGTTAATATTAATGCTAGTGGCATAATTTTTTTCATTATACAATATTTAAAGGATTACATACT
Source organism: Rutpela maculata (assembly GCA_936432065.2). Lineage (NCBI taxonomy): Eukaryota > Metazoa > Arthropoda > Insecta > Coleoptera > Cerambycidae > Rutpela > Rutpela maculata. Next base: position 2,524,583 of record OW386292.2, on the reverse strand, counting down.
TACAGAAAATGCAAACTAAATTATAAAGTAAATATCATTAAATGAGCCCATTGACTGATGACCAGCTTTAATTAAAACACTAGAATTATGGCCAATATTCATTGGTAAGAATGACAAAATGTTTTGCCAGCATTTAAAATCAAACCATTGCTGAAACAACAATCAGAGAACTCATTTACTGATTTGCTAGCTCTACCGATTCTCAGTTTCAAGGAGTTACTGGATATTAAAAAATTCGTGTCATCTGCATAAACAATTGACGATTTGCACAAAAGAAAGTTTGGTAAAAAGTGTCTCGTCTAATTTCCAAACTTTGCAACAATTAAATACCTATAATATAATAATCATAACATTGTTTTCATTATCTTTAATGTTAAACCTACTTCCATTGAATATAAATCATATTTGTTAGGTTGTTTCGTAGTCTACAATATTTAAAAAATGTCGAATTATGCAATTTGTCAAACACTGTTTCCAACTCTCAGTTTAGAAGAGTTGGCAGCAGTGATTGACAAAATGCATAATTCGACATTTTTTAAATATTATAAACTACGAAACAACCTAATAAAGATGATTTATATTCAATGGAAGTAGGTTTAACATTAAAGATAATGAAAACAATGTTATGATTATTATATTATAGGTATTTAATTGTTCCAAAGTTTGTAAATTAGACGAGTTGGTCAACATGTGCAGTAAATTATAGTGATACCAATCTAGACACATTTTACCAAACTTTCTTTCGTGCAAATCATCAATTGCAGCATTTGGTGGTGTACAGGAATTGGCACATCATTAATAAAGATTAAAAATAACAGGAGACCCAGAACGGAGCCTTGTGGTACACAGTAAAGTCTCTAATTCCTGATTGATATGAATTTATAACTACAGCTTTCTGTTATTTCTGCAGCAGATTTTCTCGCTGTTTTGAGCAATAATTCTCTAACTTCTGTTGGGCTGGTGGGTAATAAAAATAAATAAATTATGTTGCTAAGTGGTAATATTAACTTATTAAAATCTGGTTTAGGACCCTGAAAATTCAAAATGAAATCGTTAAAACTATTGCATGTCTTTGTTGTTGTTTATGTTTATCCTTGTAATATTTTGTTTCAAATAATTTTTTGTCTCATGAATTATTTCCCAACTCTCCTTCATTACATTTTATGCATTATTTACACACCCATTTTTGTGATTAGCTTTATCAATCACAATCTTTTGCTAATATAATCTGATATACTAATTTTGCATTATAGTGTTGTAATGATAATCTTTACTTATCTTATGTAGTTCACACAAACGATGGTGTAACTCTTTTAATTCACATTGCTGAATCATTTTTTATACGTAGTTTAATTTCTTATATGTACAGTAAATTAAAATGAAGTATAAAAGATGAGAAAAACTAAGTGAATTTCTCAGTAAAATTTGTGGCAAAGAGATCAAAACCAAAGTTAAAGACTACTATACAAATATAAACCATAACTTAAAGAAACTGTCTGTCTCACCTAAAACCTTAAGTTTCCTAATTAAATTGGACACGGCAGGTGTTGAAAGGATGCCCAACTGACCAATGACCAGCTTGGATACCTAAAAAAAAAAATACCCATATTATTACACTAATGCAGTACAATTGCAAAATATAATATAATAATAACAGTAGAGTTGAAAACAAGATCTTCATTGACTTTAGAACAAGGTAAAAATGTGCTTATTACGCCACTACATAAAATTCCTAAATTCGTCTGGCGATATCAGTGTCCAAACAACCCCCAGGGATGAAAAACCGAAAAAAAAAAAAAAACGGAAAATTAGATGCTTCATCTTTCTAGCAGTTTTTTAATCTTCGATGAATTATCCATGATAACAAAGTTATGGCTATTTATATGCAAAAGAACTGTATTGTTTAAAGCGTAAAATATTTCCTAAAACCTTGCGAATTATTATGCGAATATTTATTTTATTATCTTGGAAAATTTGCTCCACTCGTGATTGTAGACAGACCAACTAAAATTATGAAAATTTAATAAGAATAAAAGTTGTAGCGTATACTATCAAGATTCGATTACTTTTTTCAGTTTTAAATTTTGATAATAAATAAGCGAGTTATGAATTATATAGTAAGTTGTTGTCAAAATTATGCCACAACCCCAGTTGCATCTGTCTCTGCTTCTACCGTTTCCCGTCGCACTTTAAGATGCCTCGCCGCTCGTGGCCCGCGAAGCTCTATATACTCATGCGTAAACACATATAATACTGGCATATAGATAATTGTCAATTACATCTTTTTAGTGGTTTTTTTATTACGTACTTTTATGTATTTATACAATTATTGTAATCGGAAGTCAAACAAAATCTAGTTTGAAAATCTGAACGTTTTGCAATGATGATGTCTGTAGTCAGCCTACGAAAGAATTGTAGTTTCCAAGGTTCACCGTGTGGAGGTTACAATACGATTTTGGACCTCTTTGGACCGTTTATCGTGAGTCTCTTTGTCGGGGTGTTTGCTTATCGGGAGTCCCCATATCTCTCACAATTTGGGGTGACTTTTTTGCGCGAGTTGTCTTGCCTCTCACGAATCTGGTTACTTTATATCAGGGTGGCTACTAAAAACTCCTTTTCAAATTTTCTAACTTTTCCTGAATATCCTGATTGATAAACTTCAGTTTTCCCTGTCTAATTCTCATAATCCAAAAGTCAATTTCAACTGCTTTTACGTGCGTTTAATAAACATTGTGACCGAACATAAAAATTAGCCAATGTTTCCTACCTAGTTGTGCAATTTTTCACAGAAAATAACTTTGAATGACTCATGTAAACTGTATATTAAAATAAATGCTTTACACAATTTTTCCTGACTTCTTAAAATTCCCTGATTTCCCTGACTTTTCCTGGTTCTTCCGGATTTTCAGAAAAGTGAACACACTGTTTTCTATTGATGAGACTCCTCTTCGTCTTCATCGCTATCGTCCTCAATTAGGTGTTTGCAAATTTGCTTTTTTGATATTATTAAAATGAAGTACTCCATACATTAAAGCACTTACTAATATTTAAACACCATTCTTCCATCTATCAATTTCAACAAATAACTGTCAAAATTGAATAACTGAACAGGTATTATACAAAACGGGCTGTGACGTCATCGGTTGCATTAACATAACCTCAACTTATAGGTTTTTTTAAAGTTTATTGTCATTTTTAATGATCATATCCACACTTCTCATTTGAAACCAGTATGGCTCCAAGCAAACATTTAAAAATTGACGCATATGATGTCTCAATATTGTTGATTACTAAAAATGGGCTGCTAATTATTAGGCAATCCAACGACCTGTCAAAATTATTTTTCAATATGGCGCTGAGGGCAAACATGGGGTTTATTTTAATTAACTCGCGGAAACGTAGCCAAGGCAACCGAAAAAAAACTCATTTAACGAATGAAAATAAAGGATTGCCGGATGTTTGCCCTCAGCGCCATGTTGGAAGTCACGTGGTTTGGATCGCCTAATAGGTTGGATTTCCAACCTACAAAAATCGCCTTATTTTATTGGGAGAAGATATTTAATTTAAAACTTTATGAACATTACATTGAACAAGATTTTAGTTGAAAATACGAGAACCAAGCGTAAATTTTTATAATAGTAACATATTACTCGGAAATTTTTAAAAGATATATATTTTTGAGGTTAGGTGTTTATGACCGATGACGTCAACAATATAGTTTAGTGTTTTGGGTGGTAAAATTTTAATTCAAATTTAAAAATACCTTTTCTTGAATTGTAACATTATTTCTTCGCTGTTCAATAAAATTTAATTTTCATCAAGTGTTTGAGAGTCTTACTGCACTTTATGTTATTTGAAGAAAAAATATTACTACCCCAGTAGCTCAGAGACTCGGCAGATGAGTCATGGGTAAGAAAATGCTTTACGAATGGTTTTACGTGTTAGGTAGATAAAGATTAATAGATGATAGGTGTTTTTATAAAATTTTTTTTTTTATAAGAGATGTTAATTTCACTTAGATAATGGTAACTTTTCCAGAATAACGGGGCGCCAATCTTTCTATAATTATAATTTACACTGAAACTGAAGTTTGATTATAAGAAAGATAAACTAATCAAAATTTAGGGAAAGTACTAGTTGTATAAAAAAAAATGTAAATTAATAATTCAAATTTAGCACAAGTCAAGATTAGATTAATACCTCTGAATATTACTAAAGGATGTTCAATTTATTATCAAAGATTAAATAATTAATACAGTAAGTACTATCGAAATATTTAGTTTGTAAAGTTTGGTTTGTAAAGTTTGGTTTGTAAAGTTTGGTTTGTATCAAAATACCTGAAATAAGTGGACAATGTGATTATAAAATTGATTTTATTATAAATCAATCAAACTTGGTGTGTTTTTATTATAAAACAGCTAAACTGAGGCCTTAATATTAAGTGAAATTATATACAAAAAAAATATATCGAGTGGACGATAAAATGTTATGCAGATATTATTTATGATATTGTCTAAAACATGAACCGACAATATGGTGATTAAAAGTCAAATTTTATTATATAACTATACCTAAATGTTTCGTAGAAGTTGTGATCACAAAATCTTTACAGAACCTTTCATATAATTTGTTTTTAATTAGACGTAACGTCGATAATTTATACCTTAATAAAAGTAGTATATATTAACTGTTCATTGAAACATGTTAATAATAAAATTGAAAATAGAAATAGTTTTTTTTTAAAAAATAGAACATGATATTTTAAAACTCTAAAAATGTTAAAAGGTAAAAATATGAAGTATTTATATAAAAACGTTAGATAAAAAAACTTATTTGTGACACTTATCTGGAATTTTTCTGTGAATGAAAATGGTGACTTTAGTAGGGGATGATGTTGGTGAGATCCAACCCACAGTGATAAAATTGTTGGTTTCTAGAAGAGCTCGGGATCAGGTTTAGAAGTTTCCAATACCATATTCGACGCTTCCAAAAATTCCATAAGGACAAATCCCAACTATCCTACCATACTATCGTCGCTATCTCCATACAAAATTTGTTTCCAACCCAAAATTTAATATGACGTTAATAAGCAATGCATAACTACGATGTGCATCCCAAGATTGATAAAACTTGCTTCCAATTTTAGAAGATTTGCATTTTTATAATAAAACCTGCATCTAATACAAAAATTCTTTGTCCAATACTAACATTTTTCGTCCAAAACTAAATTATTTGGATTCAATATGAAAATTGTTTATCCGTTAATAAAATTTTTTTATCCAATAGTAAAACCCTGGAAAGAAATGAAGTGTAAGCGTGAGTTGTAAAATGGCCGCTGCCAAAAAAAATTATTTCTTTATAAATTACTTACGGATTAAACGGGTGAAGATAATTAGGCCTGCTTCATAATTAAGAAGAGGGACTATCAACCCTTTCAATGTTGAAGTCTTCAAGAAAAAATTTAATGAAAATACATCACTATTTAAAGGTTCATCGAGCAATCGAAGTTCTAACCTCGAGTAACTGAAAACGAAATCGTTCTGCTTTCTTTTTCAGTGCGTATAAATCGCATCATTTCGTTACCCTCTCCACTCATAAAGATAAGCTGATTTTAGGCGTAACTCTGGTTGCATACCGTTGTGTTTAATTAAAAAGCAATTTTAAGAAATATATTTAAATCTACCGCGGACATTCACGCTTAAGTTAAAATATTTTATAATTTATGGGGCGGCAATATGCCTGCTACAGAATATTACTCAACTGGTTGTGGAAATTCAAATGTTTTTAGTTATAATTAAGTATTACCTTCACAGTCAATGAGATTTTAAAATTTGTGAAAATACCAGGAATATTATTGTTCCGAGTAAAAATGCCACTGAGAATTTCAGCGGGCTTCAAAATTTCCGACAAATACCTTCCATGGGACAGCAATGTGTGAGCAGCAGCCAACAGTTCTGTTTCCGTTGGCTCAACTGTATACTATCTGTCCCATGCAAGGTATTCGATGAAGACTAAGAGAGGTCTCATCAATATAAAGTAACATGATTCGTGAGAGGCAAGAGGACTCACGTAAAAAAGTCACCCTGAATTATGAGAAGCAAGGTGATTCACGATAAACAAACACCTCATAATAAGAAGTCCAAAATCGAACTGTAACCTCCAAGTAGTGGCCCTTGGAAGCTACAGTTCTTTCGTAGGCTGACTACAGACGTCATCATTGGAAAATGTTCAGATTTTCAAACTAGATTTTGTTTGACTCAACAGTTGACGTCGGAGACTTTAGAAATATCTGCACCACACTTCTTGAAGTTTGATACTGATTTGATCGGTGACCGTGGTAAGAAGTATTAATGAATCGCGCCGCACACAGTATGCTCGATATTATCAATTTCTTGAATACGTTTTACCTTTCCGATCGCTTTGAGAATTGGAGATGTTTTAAAGGGGTATCTAAACATATATTTGAAAAGAACCTCCCATAAAAAAAATATTTTAATTTTAAAAAAAATTTCAACACAACACTTTTTTACAACAAATGGACTCAATATTTTTTTTCTACATTTGTGCCATCCCAAAAGTATCACCACCCCCCTACACCTCAGTCCCTTTATGCCTACAATTTTCAGTAATTTAAAAGGCTTGAGGAATTTGTACTTGTCGATTTTTCAAAGGTTTTTATGAGTTATCTCACATCCCACATTTTAGTATTTGTAAATATTTTTCTATCATATCTATCTTTATTACGCGGATTATTTCCTGTGTAAAAGTAAATATTGCTAATCATTCTGTTACTGGGGTTTTTCTTAATCTAAAGATTATGTTAATTGTAACTTGGATAATCCTATTTGCACAAAAATAGATCCCAAATTTATTACGATGTACAATTTTCCTTCAATCAGAATTTTCTTTATTACCAAAATTTGACTGAAAGAAGGCTAATTACTTAAACAATAATTAAAGTTTAAGGTACTTGTATACTGATAAGAGCGAACCTAGCGGTGGATTTAATAAATTAAAACGTGAAAGAGATAGAGTACGAAGATTTGGCAACACTGTATTAAATATGACTGTCATATATTAATCTGCTTGTCACTGCTAGTTAATTTTTGCAAAATGTATTTTCAGTTTAGAATAGATAATAACCTTAAATAACAATACAACATATTTATAAATGTCAGAACAACTAAAATATAAAGGCAAGTTTATTTAAAAAAGTGCCCTAAAAACAATTAAGATTTAAAAAAAGGTATTAGAAATAATAAACCCGATTTTACCTTTCAACCGAATGCCAAGATCATGTTTGTGAAGGAAATTGTATGATTTACGTAAAGGAACTTGGTAAAAGTCTAAAATGCTTAGAATGCTCATTAATTCTTTCTTTGGAAGACATAACAAGTGATAAACATTATGGTTTACTTTCAATTTGGAATGTTTTTTTGTAAAAATTGCTCATTCGTTTCGGTTGTACATATGTACATACAGGAAAAGTGCTTGAAGTCAACGAATATAAACAAAATTCTACAACTCCAAAAACAAATAAAAAAATACAATACAATGATATTACTATAATTAATTTTATACCTTTTAAACATTTAAATATTCGCGCCACCTTCCAAACATGCAGCGCTGCAAATCAATTTCAACAGCTGTTCTTGTTAACAAATTTAGGACTTAAAATTGATTAAACTTCTAATAACTTTTATACCAGGTGGACGATTCTTTCAGAGTTTTAACAGAGTGTTAATAAGAAACTATTTAATGTTGTGTTAGTTTTTGAAGTATATTTCTAAAAAATTGTGGTATTAAGAGCGAAAATTAACTAAGCCTAACGTGCATCCGAGCTCTACTATGTCAAGTGAGGCATATTTGTCAAACTTTCTGAATCTGTTACTCCGAAACTAAACGGACGGTTTTATTTTATTGAAAATTCAAGTGTAAAATCACTTTATTAGTATACCAAATTATATTTAAAACTGTAAAAGTTCATTTTAGTTTACAAGTACCTTAAACAGAATGATAGATTAATCAGTGTTTATGGGGTCATTATTTAGTCACTAATTTGATTAATCAATGCCTAGGTGATGAATCAATTGTATGACTAATGTTGTGGTATTGCCTCTTACTGTACGTTCAAACATATACAAGACAAGCGCGGATCTAGAAATTTCAATAATTTTTTTCTCATCTGTGGCGCATGGGACCCATACGAAATATGGGAAATAACATCTCGAGAAGCACTTCTCTAACGACCCCTAAAAAATTTTGAAAAAGCAGTTTGCGAAAATTTTTTTCAAAATTCGATTACCCCCCCCTAGGATTAGGGACCTGTTTAAAATTATTTTTTTTGTCATATGCATTTTACTTTTCATAAAAATACAACACTGTGTTTTGAAGTTTATGAAAATATTTTCGTTACTAACTGAAATACAACGAATTGAAATTTTGTGATTTACAATTTAACAAATCACAAAATTTCAATTCGTTGTATCTCAGTTAGTAATGAAGATATTTTCATAAACTTCAAAATGGATTGTTGTAATTTTATGAAAAGTAAAATGCATATGACAAAAAAAAATAATTTTAAACAGGAATCCCTAATCCTGGGGGGGGTAATCGAATTTTGAAAAAATTTTTCGCAAACTGCTTTTTCAAAATTTTTTAGGGGTCGTTAGAGAAGTGCTTCTCGAGATGTTATTTCCCATATTTCGTATGGGTCCCATGCGCCACAGACGAGAAAAAAATTATTGAAATTTCTAGATCCGCGCTTGATACAAGATGTGATACAACTGACAAAAACGAATAATTTTAAAACAATTTATTCTAACAGCAAAGTATATGTTTTAGAATTTTGTTACCTAGCTATTGCTATGGCAGTCCGTGAACCCCCTGATCCTTGGAGACAACGTTTTTCATAAAGATTAAAGCCTAAGTAACAATTTTAGACATGTCCCCCCAAAAAAAATGGCGTCCGTTTAAAAAAAAATTTGCAAATATTGTTTTCGTCATTTAACACATAAACTAAAAAAGGTGGAGAAAAACTTTCTGCACAAAAAACAAAGTGCATAAAATTTTCTACAATTTTGCTCCTATACAATATTTGGATAGGAGTTATCATTCTCCAGATAAATGATTCAGCTCTTAAAATAAAATATAAAATTCAATATAAAACGTAATACTACGGGAGCCCACCCTAACTGTCCGTGCACCACCCCGATCCTTGGGGACAATGTTTTTCAGAAAGATTAAAGCCTAAGGAATAGTTTAAGACATGCCCCCCCCCCCCAACAAAATGGCAGTACTTTCAAAATGGCGTCCGTTTTAAAAAAAATTGCAAATATTGTTTTTGTCATTTAACACAAAAACTAAAAAAGATGGAGAAAAACTTTCTGCACAAAAAACAAAGTGCATAACATTTTCTACAATTTTGTTCCTATACAATATTTGGATATGAGTTACCATTTTCCAGATACCATTGTTACCGTTTTCGAGATAAATGTCTGCAAATTATAATATTACTATTATTATTAATTTTTTTCAGTTTATTTTATTACTTCCACGTCCAGTGGAAGTATAGTAACGACAAAAAAAATTTTAAAAATTTTTATTGTCCAAATAGGCTTAAAATGTCATGAAACGTCGAGATTTTAAGTTTGAGCGAAAAAAAATTTTCTGTCTGTCTGTCGGTCTGTCTGTCTGTCTGTAACTTTTTTTTGTGCGCACGTTTACTCTGGAACCGTTTAAGATATTGACTTGAAATTTGGTACACGTATGTACTTTAACGAGATCTAGAACTAGATTATATTTTCATCTTGTTCCGTCGAAGGGTTGGGGGGTAAATCGGGGTAAATTTGGGGTAAATGGGTAAATCAAGCAGGTAAAGGTCCATGAAATTGGTATTTAGTATATACAAGAGAAGCTAAGGTCTCAAAAAAATTTTTGGCATTAGCCACCCCCATTACCACCCCCACCTCCTTATTAAAGGGGATGAAAAAAAAATGTGATTTATTTTATGTACAGGAACCAGAAACCTCAAAATATTTTTTTACTTCATCCACCCCCCACTACCACCCCCCCCTGTCACCACCCCCACTCCACTACTGATGTGGGGTATCGTTTTATGGGTTTTTGGGGTAGAGGATTTCAAATATTATATTATTAAAGTTCCATAAACAATTATTTTCACATACAAAGTTTTTTCGTTGTGAGTGACTTGGATAGAGAATCTGGATGTGGAAGTAGTGATTCCTTGGGCAGTGGTTTTTTTTGTTATGTTAACAATATAAAGTTATATTATACGCCTTACAATAATTGTCACAGTTATTTCCTCCAAGTAATTTATCGATATATGAATTTGCATGTTTTCTTAATTTTGGACTCATTTATCTGGAAAATGGTAACTCCTATCAAAATATTGCATAGGAATAAAATTGTAGAAAATTTTATGCGTGTTGTTTTTTGTGAAAAAAGTTTTTGTCCATCTTTTTTAGTTTTTGTGTTAAATGACAAAAACAATATTTGCAACAGTTTTTTTTAACATATGGCCGCCATTTTGAAAGTACAGCCAGTTTTTTTTTTTGGACATGTCTTAAATTGTTCCTTAGGCTTTAATCTTTATGAAAAACATTGTCCCCAAGGATGGGGGGGGTGCACGTACAGCTAGGGAGGGCTCCCTGACTATATATAAATTCATTGTTTATCAAAGTAATAAAACGAACAAATTCACTCATTATTGCCTTGGGTTTATTGCCTATTCTTGGTTGAATTTAAACAAAAGCTACTATATAACAGCTTTATCTTTGTGGTAATTATGCAGTTATTATTATTATAGTGCGCAATGAAATTTTTCAAAAGTTTGTTTTCCATACTAGTTTTAAAACATTTATCACCCAACCGTCAACAGTTCTTCGATAATCTCAGAATAAAACTATGATAATTTCAATTAAACTTGATAAGACTTTGTTTATTATTTCATTGCACGAGGAGAATTAGCATATTACGAAATTGATTATATCACTTCACTTTTATCCATATATAAAATATTTTCTTATATCGGTAGAAAATTTGAGTTGACCAATGTTGACCAATGTTGTTCAATAAACTTATTACTTTGAACTATTTAAAGAAAAATGGGTTTTAACTGCCTTCCATGTCATCTTGAGGCAGTATCTTGAGCAGTGTTGATAAAAATCCTGATTATAAAAAAAAAAGAATAAAAAATTGATGATTTATTTAAAAAAATCATGATTTTTTTGATTTCTTAAAATAAAAACGTTTATTTGACTTCAACTTTCCGTATTATATTTTATTAATAAATAATAAAAAAAACCTCTATATAATTATGCAAAAACTGAAAAAAGCTGCTTGCGAGCTTATTGGAACTCGTTGAAACTTCAACAAATTCCGGTCGATATAAGAAAAGCAGAGGGTTTTCAACTGCACTTCGAGCTCCCCACTGACACTTTCGGTAACTCATAATAACGGTAAGTGGTGGTACCAATAATGTTTTCTAAAAATGGCATAAGATTAAAATCAAATTGAATCTTTAGGTTAAGTTATACATGGCTATAAACCATGTAGGTCTTAATAGTCGAGTCAAATTAGGACTAAAAAATTCCCAATGTGAATTGTCTGGTCAGGCAATTTTTTTGTTTTAACAGGTTCAAGGGATCAACTTAAGTTCACAGTTCAGTTTTGCAGTTTCTGTGAAGTCGGCGTATTGCTTATTTAAAACCCTTTAAGGACGGATAAAAAGCGACAAGAGATACGATTATAGCCCTTACGAACCTTATAATTATCATCAATATACGTAAGGATGTCTACTCTTAGAGACTTCTTATCTGAATTGGAAAAAAAAATGCATGGTGAAGGTATAGCCTAAAAGTACTACTATCATTATGCGGGCAGTTCTACAAAGCATGGTCGATTTCACATTGACAATGTTAAAAAATAAAATGTCAGGAATCTATTGATGGCATACATTTTTGAAATGGTTAAAGTGTCTACTTTTCAGGTATGCCTTGTGGCACCAGCTTTTTTCCCATGACTAAAATGTTACAGCTGTTTTTCCTTAGTGAAACATATAACAAAACACACGACCGTCACATTTATATTTGTGCTGTGTATTAATATAAATATGCCAAATGGATTATGAAGAAGTTGTTTCTTTGAAGTGAAAAATATGTCCTACAAGATATTAGAGGAAATTTTGGTCGTAATAATACCCATGAATAAAATAAAAAGTGATATAACTGGAAGTATCTGTTTCATTCTTATTTGAGTCTAATACTTTCGAAACTCAGTTAACTGTATTGACTCAAATTACCTTTTGTGCCTAAATTTTGTTACCGATAACCAGTTTCGTTCATAATTTGGTCCTAACGAGATAAATAATATTTATGACACCATTGTGAATGAGGTACTGTGAGTTACGCGTGACGGTCGTGAGTGGCATGAGATGGTTGTGAGATTCGTAAAACGGTCGTGTAATTGCTGGAGGTTGTGCCAAATTTTTGAAAATAAAAATAATATTTGAGGGTCAGATCATACGTATTTTGGCTAGTAGGAACCAAATATGAAAAAATATACAAGTTGTCCCATTTAAGAAATTCGATTTTCACGTCATTTGCCTCGAAACCGAAAGTCAGAAGTTGGTTTTTTACATCATATAATTGGAAATTTCATCCCATATCACTACACCGAATTTGAAAAAAATCCATTCTACCATTCAAAAGTTACAAGAGTGAAGGAGAGTAATGCCAATGAAATTTCTCATGACCGTCACTAGAATCTCAAGACCATCACACTCAAATTTGTGCATTGCGACGGTCATGAGTGTGACGGTTGTGAGGGCCGCTAGCAAAAATGACTAAGAATTATATTCACCCTAAGCTATTATTAACGTAAGGTTAGGAGAAGACAGTGTACTGGATACCTCAAAATAAAAACGTATTTGGATATTAATAAGTTGATAAATGCTAAAATACACAACGTGACGGTCATGAAACAGCACTTGGTTATTGTATCTCACATGATTTCACAACGAAAACTAAATTTCGATGTGTTTCTGAGTCGCTGGTAGTCCTAGCATTCAACTTATTAACTAATAATGAGCGCTGTGAGTATTAACCAAGTTACGCGACTTTAATAGTTTATTTATTAAATCCTAGACTTTAAAACATGAAAGTTGTATCTTGCCAACAAATTTTGAATATTTTGTAATAATTATAGCAGAGATGGACACTAACCATTTCTCTGGTAACAAAATTTCAGCCAAAACAAGTGTCAATCTGTATGGAGTTACGCGTGACGGGCCTGAGTTTTAGGAGTAAAAACAGCCAATATTTTATTTTTGTCGTAATTTAGCTTAAGTTTTTTATTATAACAAGGTGCGGTAAGACTCATCTAAGCGAATATTGGACACGGGTTGTAGCTTGGACCAATTTTTGATCAGTAAGTCACTAATATCATGAATCGACCATGGTTTGTAGAACTGCCCATGCATTTTTTTTTTCCAATGGACAGTTCAGGATTTAAATATGTTTTACTAGTGGATCTTCAGTGCTGCGTACCTGTACATGTGCAACCCTCAGACATCATCGTTCTACCGAATACACGAGATCAAACAGCTTTCGACAAACGATTCTCAATATTATTTCAAATAATGAAAAAGAAGATAGGTACTTTTTTTTGTAAAAAAATTCACATAATTTCATTAATTCATTATTTGTCTTAAGTTCATTTTGCATACATAAGGTGGTTCCACTAAGTAGTCCGGAAAAGGTTAAACAATTTAATTTTTTAGACCATGTTTTTCATCGGTTTTCTTCCTATACAAAAAAAAAAAAAGGAAAATGTTCTTTATAAGCTGTACAATAATTGTTATTATTATTTAAAAAAAATGAATTTCTAAACAAATCACTGTTCTTTCAAAAAAATAATGGATAATATTCAATGAAATATAGGTCTTATAAAGTACAATCACCACTTAAAATTTCAAATAAAAATAATTATTAAAACGGCTCAAATATACAATTGTTGTTAAAATTTTGCACCCTTGTGAAATCCTGCCATCCAAGCCAAGAAATGTGTATGATGGCTCACATTGTAGCTTTTTATAAGTACTTTAAGATCAAGGACAGAGAATTTTTTTTTTGCAAAATTTAAACCCTTTTTATTGCAGTTGTTTAAAATTTTCGAAATTGTAGTTATAAACAAATTAAAATAACTCTTTGGTTTTTTTATGGAATCAAAGACGGTAAAGGAGAAATGAAAGTAGATTAAAAAAGCCAACTTAAAAAAAAAATAATAATACTCATTTGGAATACGCATTTGGATCTGAGATATGTTAGTTTTTACGTTTAGGTCACTTATAAAGAAACAAATCGATATTTTTTATTGAAATTTGGATTGGTAATTCTCCAATGTCTATTATTTTGTCTCTGCTAATTAAAAATAATCCAAACCTACTATTGTTAAAAGATACTGTAGAGAGGCCCGAAAGTGAGGTCTTGAGCGATTTTGTTAGTTATATTATGTTTTTACAAACCGAACTTTAGTCATTAAATAGCCCAGTGGGTAAGGCGACTAGCACTTTTTGTTCGGGATGTAGACGTCTCGGGTTCAAATCCTGCTCCCGAAATATTTCTTTTTATTGTATCAGTAATATTAAGAAGTAAGAATAGTAATTTGTACTAAACTTTGCCTAATAAAGTCGTTTTATTATTATTATACCGCCGCCGCTCTACTGCAGACCACCTCCGCCACTGGTGTCGACATTGAATGTCACGTAATTCGTGCTCATTGGCTTAGAATAATGAAGTGCACAAACTCGTTTCTACGCATATTTTTTGCTGTCATCTTCTTATAGTAATACTACTCTACACATACTATTTTTTCTGAAATCACAATCAATATTATTATAAATTAAGGAATTTGTATTAATGCATAACATTTCTTCATTACAATATAACTGCTTACTAATAAATGCAATTTTAATGTGAGTTGGTTTATCTGCGTGTATTTATTTACTGTCTAAAATATACATAAAAAACCACATGGGAATGTTAGTTTCCTGGCCTAGGCCGGGTACATTCCCGTACGGTTTTGTCGATCGTTGCTTGGCAACGGATTTTTTCGCGTCTGTTTTCTGATAGTTTCTTAGCAACGGACTAAAATACTGGAATTGTGCATTTTTTTAATGAGACTTAAAATATACCTTTACAAGAATAAATCACCATACCTAGAGCAATGTTTAAAGTAGAATTATTCACAACTAACACCATAAACTTTCATGATTAAACCTCTGTAATATTCCAGAAAATTCAAGAGTATTCTGGAACATTCCAGCTGCGTACAAAGAATCTCTTTGTACATGTTTCTGGTGATTCTACCTTAAACGTAGTTTACAAAGAAGCTTTTCAGTTAATTTCAAAATCCCACGCGAATGTAGTCGCGGGCTCAGCTACTTTTAATTTAGTGTTTATCCTAAACCAAGCATGGTCTTACAATACTCTTCATTCAAATAATCTACAAGCAAAGATTTAGATAATGCATTAAAACTTTGGTGCTTTAATGGTAATTTTAAAAAGAGGCTGTGATGTGGATTTTTCTCTAGCTAGGTCTCTGTATGCTTAGAAGGGTTTTAAATCAGTTTTATAGCATTGATGTTTATAAGTAGCCTTAGAAATAAGCTTTTAGAACATCTCATAGTATTCTAAAACCAAAACTGTTACTTGGATTATTCCACAACGTTGTGCAAAATTTGCCACGACAATTTCTCTCTGTGTATACTGCACTTTTAAGAACTTTACACCTAAACCTATCACCAAAAGTGGCTTAAAACTGCACCAGAACTTACCCCGTTAGCCGATGCAATCCTGATGATAATATTAATAGCTTGCTTGGAAAAGTACCTTCCGTCTCCTCCGACAACCAAAGTGGAGCCCTTGACTTTGTCCTCCCCTAGGGCATTGAAGATGGACTGAATAAAATTCTCGGTGTAATGTTTTTCCATGAACACTTTGACCTTCTTCCGGAGGCCGCTAGTGCCCGGTTTCTGGCCATCGAAGGGAGTTGTCGGGACAACAACCGAAGTCAAAGACATTTTCTAACCTAAAAACGAACCTTGCGGTAATAATTTCTCACTTAAGATTAACCGAGATCGCAATTTGGGTCTAATCTACTCGCATGCGACATAAATCAATTAAGATAACCTTTCAAAATAAAACCTCGGTGAGATTTGAAGGTTATATTTTTTCGAAATTGTCACCTGCGTCAAATACCTGCCTGCTATGTTCGCGAAATAGCTTGTGATGTTTCTGTTCGACCGAGCAGTTCGATTGCCAATTAATTTATTGAATATTACAGATTTTCTTATTATTTTGAACGCTTGAATGTCACTGTAAGGTCGACGAGTGCGCATCTGGCGCGCGCATAATTTCAGAGGGTTTCTGCGGGAAACTTCGATTATTTAAAACAAACCGAGGCGATAAATAAACAATAATGAGCAATTAAGATAATGTTTTATTGAGGAATTTGTGCTGAATCACAGAACAAGTACGCAAATCTTGGTTGTAATGAGTTGCGTAATGAGATTTTTTTAAATTGAGCCCATATACTGTTAATAGAAGTTATACTGACTTGAATAATTGATTTAATTTCAAATATTATAGACCGGGAGCCACTGAACCTATTTTTTACGTCATTAGGCTCCCGGCTAAACTATATTTTATGAATTGATGATCGCGTTGATGTAAATGAAAACCGATTTCTTAAATCCCCAATCCGGGGATAACATTAGGGGCGATGAAAGTCGAAAGAAAGTTTTTGCCATTAACAACAGTTTTACGTAATTTTTTTATGCAAAATACAAACTGAAATGAAAAGTTCAGTTGGCAGAGAGAAAAAAATATTTTTCTTAAATTCGAAATAGGAAGGAGTTAAATATGAGGGATTCCAAGTTATAAAAAATATTAGGGGTATATGGAAAATACTTTCTGCATGTAGTAGCGCGAACATTAATCATTACAAAAATAAGTTTCTGCAAAATAAATTCTGGGGAAATTCTGCAAGCGTCTCGAATGCGACTTGTCGCCAGAGCTGGGTAATTACTTGTAATTTAAAAATAATTACAATTACAAACTACTTTTTTAAAAAAGGAACTAATTACAATTACAAAGTACATGCATGTCTTTAAAAAAGGAATTAGCAATTACTTTTCTAATTACTTTTCCAATTACTTTTATGACAAAGTAAATTATAGTGACCAAACAGACAAAAAGGTAAATTAAAAATTTTAATTAAAAGTGTTGTGTAATATTGCGTTTTAATATTTATTAGAATCGTTATTAGAATGTTTGACCTTAAAGGTAATCAGGAAAAATTAAATAAATATATAGAAAAGGCAGCTTAATAGTGGAGTCGGTTTAGGAAAGGGTTGGTAAATTTCTTAAGATGGATGCAGACCCTGCGGAAAATTGTTTTCTCATGACGAGTATACTATAGAACCCTAAAATTTTGATTTCCAACCATGGTGGAACCATGCTTTTTTGGCCGAAAAGGGGTATTTTGGACATTTTAATGGTCAAATTTGTTGTTTTAATTTTTTTTTTGATCACTTAAACAATTAGTTAAGAAAAGAAAATGATAACCTCTTATTCTCAATATTAAAGGAACCTTCAATTTAGATGGACCAAAAATTTTGGAATTTTGAAATGGTATTTGGGGATTGAGTCTTGCTTGTTGTAAAACTAAAGTATACCAAAAATAACTTGATGTGGTGTTCTACAGGGTGTTTTATAAGCAAAGTTATAAAAATCACCACTAATAAAGTACCTTTATTTTTCAAAATATGAAAAAATTCCAGTAAGAAAAGTTATTTAGAATTTTATACCTCTGTACCAAATTTCAGGAATATAAAATTATTTTTTTTAAACTTCCCATTTTTTGCTAATTAAGAGTTGAATTCATATTTAAAGTTGTGTAGGAGCAAATGTTAATCATCTCAAAAAGTAGGGCTATTGGTAAATAAAAAATTGAATATACGAGATGTAAGAAGGTATAATGTTAATCGAACTAATTGTAAAACAAGAAACAATTACTAACAGAAGATTAATGAGGTTTAAAAATTACAACAAGTAATAAATAAATGTCAAAAACATAACAGATTCACAAATTAATTATTGACCAATACAAAACAATGTTTACAATTTTTTTATTATTCGACGTAGCTACCACCCACATCCACACATATTTCGATCCTTCGCCTGAAGTCCTTAGAACTGTTTCGAATATGATCTAAAGGTATGGAGTTTACGGCATTTGTAATTCTCTGCTTCAATACTGCTACATCGTTAGGAAGTGGTTCAGCGTAAACCAACTGCTTGAGGCGACCCCATAAAAATAAATCCAATATTGATAGGTCTGGGGATCTCGCCGGCCACTTGATCGGTCCATTCCTGGCAATCCAATTTTCTCCAAAATTTAAATTCAACCACCGATTAACCATTTCTGTGGAGTGACCAGGGCAACCATCATGTTGAAAATGAACTAAAGGTATATCTCTTAAAATATTTAAATGTTCTTCAGAAAATCTTTCAAGAAGCTGTAAATAAGTGTGCTGGTTTAACCTTCCCTCAATGAAATAAGGTCCAATAACTCCAACGTGATAAGAAACGGCACACCACAAATTCACTTTTTTATAATATTGTCTTCTACAATGAATTCTAAAATTTGAATTTTCAGAAGCCCAAAACCGAAAATTCTGAGATGAAACAACACCATTGGTTGTGAATGTGGATTCATCTGAGAAAATGATGAAATGATGAAAAAACCTCTCTTCCATGATTTTTTCTCCAATGGTCAAACAAAAATCCAACCTACGGCCGTCATCTCCCTCTTCAAGCGTATGTTTATAATTTGCTTTATATGCCCTAATTTTCTTTGCCTTGTAAATTCTTTGGAGTTCAGACTAGCTAATATTAATAAGAGCTGATCTCTCTCTTAGTGGCATCCTAGGATTTTCTATAACAGAGGCATGAGCTATAATAGCATTGTCTTCATCATATGCTATTATTCTCATAGCCTGAGTACGTGACAAAGCAGTGTTTGGAAATTTCAAATTAAATTGGCTTACCACTTCTCTTAGCGAGTTTTCACCGCCAATTCCGTAGTATTGCACAATACAAATTTTTTCACGCACTGTGAGTACCATTTTCACTTAATTTTTTTATGCTTGGTTCGTTAATTTGAAACAGAAATTAAGGACAATATTGACTACGTTTGACAGATATGTCAATAATAAATGATAAATGTGTATCCACTGCTTTTCTCATAGCCTACTTTTGGCTTCTACATAACATTAAATATTAATTCACAAAAAATAATTTCTAAGCAGTTTTAATTGAATGGTTCAAAATAAAATACTAATTTATTGAAAAAATGGGAAGTTTCAAAAAAATAATTTTATATTCCTGAAATTTGGTATTGAGGTATAAAAGTGCATTGTAAATAACCTTTCTTAGTGAAATTTTTTCATATTTTGAAAAGTAAAGGTACTTTATTAGTGGTGATTTTTGCAACTTTGCTTATAAAACACCCTGTAGAACACCAAATCAAGTCATTGTTGGTATGCTTTAGTTTTACAACAAGCAGGACTCAATCCCCAAATACCATTCTAAAATTCCAATTCCATTACACCTCTTGTTACATTTATCCTGGGACACACTGTATATATACCAAAAAAAATTGAAAAAACAAATTTCGGCTATCTTGATCAGATCTCAACCGATTTGGCTGAAATTTGGAATGGAAGTAGTCTTTATCACACAAAAACTGATAACCAAATTTCAGCCAAAAATGTTAAATAGTTTGGCTGAAATTCCAGTTTCAGTCAAATATTCTGAAATTTTCAAACCGAAATATTTTCGGACCCAAAAGTCGGATCAAAATTTGCTTTGTGGCAAAAGGTTATTTTATGTACTTTCACGTGATATAAGTCAAGATTCACTTTTACTATCTAATTACAAATTATTTCTATAAGTACAATTACTTTTTCCAATTACAATTACTTTAAGAACATGCCTATATGGTTTAACATACAAGAATACATTAGCAGAATTTTACAGTTGCATAGTTTAAAATGAATCTGAAAAGCTCAAAAAAAGTTACTGACTAAAAACGAGTTTTTGCCGTGGTCCGCTGCACTATGTTTTTTTATTGTTAAGTACACAAACTTTTGTATGTAGTAACGTAAGTTGTAACATTTGTTTCAGCGATCTAGAAAACCCCTTATATGTCAATTTGAATTAAATTGCTTTGAAATTTCTCAACAATAAATAATTTTGTTAAAAAAACGTTTTTTTTTTTTTGTTTAAATAATTAATAAACAATTTCCTCACCATTATATGTTTATAACTTTTTACTTTAAGCTATGTAAAAGTGATATCAAAAGGTTTTAGGAAAATCGAAACTTCCCGTATTTATTCCGAAATAATGCATATTTTCAGCCTCTATTGACTCCACTATAGGCAAAATTAATATTTTTGAAATTTTTACCACCCTGTACAAAAAATTAAAATTTAGGTTCATTCGTGGTATAGATAACCCCATCCGGGGACACCCTGTATATGGAAATACATCATGTTACAAATCAAAAGAAGCAGAATTTCATCATTAATAAAAAGCTGTTTTTGTCTTTTGATGTCTAAAGATAATTTTGATTAAAAAAAAATAGCCTATTTTTACCTATTTTTTTTATAGAGAAAGCTCATAGCGGACTCGTGGGCCAGTTCTGAACGTACATGCCAAAATTCAACTTCATACCATTTTTGTCCAGCAAAAAAACCTTATTTACTGAAATATAGAACACCCGGCACCTTCGCCAAAACAGAGAAACCAGATTTTCTTTTTGCACGCATAATTTAGCAACATTTATATAACATTATATTTGAAAGATATCTTTTGGGTTTCAGTGAGTCATAATGCGTTCATTTTGTAATGTTGTATGTACATATACAGTGTGATTAATTTAAGTGGCAACAATGAAATATCTCGAGAACAACCAATTTAGTCAAAAAATGATTCAATCAAAAGTTGTTTGGTTCGGAGGGAGAAATAAAACGACGTTATTTATTTTTGATTCGGTGGAGGAGTTCAAGGTCACATCATGAAGAAGTCTGACAACTACTGCAACAACTGATTGCTGGCACTAATATAGTAATATCACTAGTGGTGTTCTTGACATGACCAACTGATAAGTCAGGGTTCTAGATACTCAGATAGGTACATGCACCTAATTAGGTTTGTTATAACCAGTCAAATTAAAACAAATTATTTCGACGTTTGACGGAAACAATTGATATAGTAGAAAATATATATCATATCATTGTGTTGTCATAAAATTAGCAACAACTTTCAAAATGTTCGTCATGGGTCCGTCTCTCTGCCAGTCCGTTCGTCTGTCCGTTTGCCTCTCTAACTGTCATGTTTCTTTTAGGCTAAATAATTTAAAAGAGGAAAGATCGGTTTTATTGAAATTTGTACAATAAATTAATGTTAGCTAAAGAAAGAACCCCAGTGTTTTTGAAAAAAAATCGATCTGTAAATATAGTTATAAAATATTTTATGAAAAAATACACGTGAAGTGTTGTTTGTAATCTTTGATAAGATTGTAGGTTTAAGTGCCATACTTGCATGAATCGGAAAAACTAAACTACAGTAAATGTTCGAACTGTCCTCCATTGACATCTATGCATCTTAATCGCATTTCCAAATTTCTAATATTTGTTGGTAAAAAAAAGAAAATCGAAATAATTGTAATCGTAAATGTCAAAAATTTGTGAGTTAATTGTGAGTGAGTATTGTTAAAAATGGTTCAATTTAGTAATGGTGAACTATATGATATGATTAAGTGTTTTATAGAATGCGGGGAAGATTCAAATTTAGCTTCCGAGCTTTATTTTAAAAGGTAATTTATAGACAGCAAAACTTTGCACCAAAAGTGCTGCTTAAACAATATTTTTAGATATCCAGAAAAAAGACAGCCAGACAAAAATATTGAAAAGAGTCTGGATCATTTGTAAAACCTCGAGCAAAAACATATAATAAAGCAGGTAGAGAAGCTGTAGCAAGAAACTGTAAGAGAAAATCTTAATATATCGTCTCGCAAAATACAGGAAAATTTAGGAATCCCAAAAACAACTGTGTTGCGTTGCTTAAAAAAAAAAAATCAAACCCTACAAAATTAGGATTAGTCACCATCTATACCCAAACGACTTTCAAAGGCGTCCGATTTTTGCCAGTGGCTTTTGCGTCAGTGCAATGAAGTGCCAGGATTTGAAGGAACAATTATATGGACAGACGAAGCCCATATAAGCAATGCCAGAATTTTGAATCGGCATAATAAATCACCATTGAGCTCATGAAAATCCGCACGTAACCGCTAAAGTCAATCGTCAAGGACGATTTGGATTTGGTGTATTGTGTGGTTTTATTGGATACCAAATAATAGGTCCTCATTTTTTCACGGTAATTTGAATACTGAAAATTTGATTAACATTCTACGACAAGAAATAGAGCCCTTCTTGGACAATATGCCTGCAAGACAATTTCAAAGATTAATTCACCACGATGGCACCCCAGATTATACGTCAAATGAAACACGAAATTACTTAAATGGTCAATTTGGGGAGGATTGGATAGGTATCTATATATCACTCAGGATTAGTTTATCAATGTCTAACTAGCTAAGTTAACTAAATTGATAACTAACAATTAATATGGCTAACTGGATATTAATAAACAACAAAGTAGTTTAGATATTGTTTAATTTTTAGAAAACATTGGTCCTATTTGGTGGCCAACTAGATCTCCCGATATAACCCCTGCCCACTTTTGGCTTTGGGGTTATTTAAAAAATATATATACTGCCGCCATAAGCAAAAGTGCGGCATCTGCAAAAATGTCAAAAATGAGATTTTTGCACCAGTCAGTTAAAAATCCTGTCTTCTACTATGACATACACATTAAAAAGCAGTATCTGCATTCAAAAGAGGTTATTTTGTAGGTTTATTAGCCGCATCTGAACTATTTTGTAAGTAGAAACCGAGTAAGCCAGTGGCATCTGAAAATTCAAAGCAAAAACGCGGCATCTGTTTGTAGATGCTGCATTTTTGCCCTGTAAATGTAGATGCCGCGATTTTATTTCATTTAGACAGTAGTGCGAGATGGCGTTGCCGCATATTATGTTAGCATCAGGTGACTTTACAAATCATTTCCATTTCATCGTTTTAACGGTTGATAGGTGTTTAATTTCAGTGTTATTTAGTGACCACATGTTGTTAATCTTCAAAATAGTTTATATATCCCTCTTTGTCTTTATCTTTTCTTTTTCAGATGCCGCGTTTTGCAATTGTATTATACCAACAACCGTTACACCCATTCCAAAGCAAAGTGCAGTATCTACTTTTTTTTATGTTTTTTTAAATTGAGATTTTTGTTAAATACTTTATTATGATGTCATTATTATTGACCAAAAGTATCGTGTAAGCTCAAATGGTAATTTCTAAAACATACTATAATTATCAAAAACTATAAAAATTATGTTATATTATGAGAAGTGTTGTTGTTAATAATTTTTCATGGCCCCTCTCAAATAAATTGAATTTTTCGAAAATCAACCACTTTCTTTAGAGATAAATATGACATATGATATATCGTTGGATAGCTAATTTAAGTTGTGATCGAATAATGAAATAACTTACAGGGCGTTCTATGGAAAAAAAGCACAACTTATGTCTATATCTCGAAAACTGCATAATTTTCTTCTTATCAGCAACGGATTATACTTAAAAAAGTCCCTTAAAAATGTGTTACTCGATTTGACACTTGATAATTGAGATATAGAGGTCACCAAAAAATACCAATTTTCCTAAAACGCTCTGTAGCTCGGTAGTCGAAAAAGATACACGATCGTGGTTTACGCCATTGTCAGTTTCTCGAAAATCGAGCTTAGGACACCTATATTGGTTTTTGTCTATCCGCCAGAGTTTTACAGAAAACCCAAAATCCCATCTAATTTGGACCATACTGTACTAAGATCCGAAAACCTCAAAACTATGACAACACAAAAAAATATATTTTTTAAATTTATAACAACTTAAACAGGTTAAAAAAACTGTTGTGCCATGAAAAATATTTTCTGAACAGATGTATGATTTCTTTTTAGATTTTTAATTGCATTTGAAATTATCGAGAAAAGCTGTAAGATTATTATAACAAAATAATGGAAACAAGTGCTTTGGAACACTGTTTTTGAGACTTTCACGGACGATACAAACTTAACTATCAGCTGCGCCATTTTTATAAACTTTTATTCAACTCGTGTCGCATATTAGTTAATATGTTTAGGTCAAATCTTACAAGCCAATTGTGAACCATCTAACGACGTCCAATTGAGCTGGAATTTTGCATACACGTCTAGTTCTGGTGATAATACACAAACATGGTATCCAAAAGTGTGTATTTTAGTTATTTAAAGTATAATTTGATCGGATGGTAAATTCTAAGAAATGCCGTAGAATCCGATACTTTTAAATAAGGACAACGCAATGAATATAAAATTAATAATAATAATTAAGACGCAACTAAAAATTAAAAAACAAAATGTAAAAAAAACTTTTTTAAAACAAGCTTTCATTATTATTTAGGTATGCTAAAACAAAAAAATCAAATTAATTGTCTTAAAAGTTTGTCGCGTGAATATAAAAAAATATTTACTTAACAAAATTAATGCCTGTATATGAACTTTTCGAAGGCCACAAGCTTTCAAGTCATTTTTATTTTTCATTTTAGTAGGTACAATTAAATGATAATAAAAGCATGCTTTAAAAAATTTTTTTTTTACATTTAATTTTTTTTGTTATAACCTACATTTTAAAGAATTTTATGCGTTACCAAATAAGTACATATAGTGTTTTGCCCTGTCTCCTTTAGTTTTCAAGGTATAAACAAAGAGCATAAAAATTATCTTTATTTTGTTCCTATTATTGTTAATAACTCTATCTGAAAAAAAAAGAAAGGTACATACCTAACAATAAGCATGGAATTCTAAATCATTTCCATGTTTTTTGACGATATCGACTACAAGACTAACAAGATGTTTAAACCCTACACTCGCTGCAGGAAAAACGGAGTATACCTAGGTGCATATTTTTCTGCTAGCTTACGTGGCGTACAAGTAACAAATGAAACAGCAAAGAAAATCTTGCCTCAGCGTGTTTCCGCAACAAATTCGATACTTTTCCTGTATTTACAGTCCACGTTGAATTTTTTCCTAAAACTAGCCATCCTCGAGAAAACACCGCTCCGCTACAAAACCACGTCCGGCACCCATCACATATACACATGTTGCCTTATTATATGGAATTCTAATGGTTTATTTTTTTTAATAAAACACACTACCATGTGTTTTATCTGTTACTCTACATGTGCCTCTTGCTTTGAGCACGACAAACTGCATGTCTCGTAGACCTGTCTCACTCCTACGCACTTGAGGGCTGTAACTCCCAGCGATACGGACTTATGTGTAGATAAAAAGTAACGTCATAAGCATATGATTCTAACAGTGCCTTCTCATATTACCCACAAAGTGATTTTCAGCTTTATTTACATATTACTTACTGATGATGATGATGATGCCTTAATTTTTTTCAACGTTGCGTTGAGCCAAGTACATATCGAAACTTAATTTTTATTGTACAGTCGGTATGTGGTGGTGTTACTAAGTGAATGCAAAAATGCTTGAATTTGTTGTTGCTAGTTGGATATTTTTTAGTTCTGGGTCCCACTTGGATACAGGAAAGGTCCTAAAGCGATGTATGACAGGCAGGTACTTCTTGTTGTAGTAGGTTTATATTCATAACTAGGAAAATGGTTAAAAATCATAAAATTTTGATTCATACTTAGGCCGCCATGTTGGAGCCACCATTTTGAATTTTCCAATTTTCATAATTTTCTTCAGAGTTTGAAGATGTTTATATCAGTGTGCAATGTTTTAAATTTCTAACTAGTATGACTGGAACAGCCAAAATATTCATAGGGACACACAGATACAGCTCGTCATTGTTGTTTAGAGTACAGAATGGCAACTTTGTATTAGAAGGTTAACTTTAGTAGACAGAGGAAGATAAACACAATAAAGTTCATATACAGAGTGTTCTTTAATAACGAGCTATCTCAGAAAATACTTTAGACATTATTTTTAATTTTGGTATATATTAATAGCATATCAAACCATATATTGTAGTTAGAAAAATTATTTTATCAGTCCATCATACAAAAATGTCCTCTGATAATTTTTACCAAAAAAGTGGTACGCCACTGACACTTCTTTTCCATGTGGATATTTTTTCTGATTCAATTCTACATGAAAACGGTCTCTTGCATTTTTCTCGTCAGACCCACAGTTATTGATTAAAACATGAATTGAAACTAATTTTATTATTAACATAGATAACGATAAATTTTGTTTTATAAAAAGGAATCAAAAGTACTGAGATCAGAGGAACTTGCTGGCCACTGCTGAGGTCAGGGGCGTAGCGAACCAACTTTTTTAGGGGATTATTTTTCAAATTTGCCAACTTCATAAGACTTAAAAAGCCAACTCTGTAAATGATTAAATAATAATTCCTCCAAAAAAAAATTGATGAGCGGGGGGGAGAAATTCTAATTAGCAACTTACATCTTACATTTCGAATTTCCAACTTTTGCCAAGTTCCGCCGAA
This sequence comes from Rutpela maculata, assembly GCA_936432065.2. Lineage (NCBI taxonomy): Eukaryota > Metazoa > Arthropoda > Insecta > Coleoptera > Cerambycidae > Rutpela > Rutpela maculata. Next base: position 2,497,803 of record OW386292.2, on the reverse strand, counting down.
ATAAAAATTGAGGGGCGGGGGGAGAAATTCTAAAAAAAATTTTTTTAATAAAAATTGGTAATTTACATCTCGAATTTACAAGGGGGGGAAGAAAATCTTAAAAAAAAAAATTCAATAAAAATTGACAAAACTTCCAACTTTTGCCAAGTCTGACAAAGTTAAGGGGTAGTGGGGGTTGATGAAGTAAAAAAATATTTTGAGGTTTCTGGTTCTTGCACACACACTAAATCACAATTTTTTCCCATTCCTTTTAATGGGGGTGGTAATGGGGGTGGCTAATGCCAAAAATTTTTTTGAGACCTTAGCTTCTCTTGTATATACTAGATACCAATTTTCTGGACTCTTACCTGCTTGATTTAGCTATTTACCCCAAATTTACCCCAATTTACCCCCCAACCCTTCGACGGAAGAAGATGAAAATATAATCTAGTTCCAGATCTCGTTAAAGTACATATGTATACCAAATTTCAAGTCAATATCTCAAACGGTTCCAGAGTAAACGTGCGCACAAAAAAGTTACAGACCGACAGACAGACGGACAGACAGACAGAAAATTTTTTTTCGCTCAGACTTAAAATCTCGACGTTTCATGACATTCTAAGCCTATTTGAACAAAAAAAATTTTTCACACTTCCACTCCACTGGATGTGGAAGTAAAGTGGAAGTAAAGTGGAAGTAAAAATATATACAAAATCTTGTGCGTGGCTCGAGAACGGTAAAAATTGAGGCATTATTTTACAATAATAAAACGATATATAAACATGCATTGCATACGAAGTGTTTTATTTATGCAAGAGCTGGAAATTGATAATGGAAATTGGTTCTGTGGTATGGCCTGGGAGATAAGGCAACCGGACGTGGTATTGCTCGTATCGCTATCGTCTTACTTTATGAATTTCAGTTATTTATTAATTATTTAATTTCGAATTATTTGCATAAAGTTTCTTACAGCGAACCTAAAAACCATTTTGATATTTGCCACAGGCCCGGTACTTTCATCTATAGATAGTGATATTTATTCTGCAGAATAAGCTTTATCCCGGAGATAAGCAAAAAATCGGTATTTTCACCTACAGATAGTCAGTGACGGATTTATACTTTTGCCGCCTAGGGGCTATCGGAAACTTGTCGCCCTCACACCCCCTTCCCATTCTCTGCTCCTTGCTTCAGCAGTAAAAAATAATATTCATTCTACACCTCACCTCCCCTTTTAAAGGGTCAATTCTCTCCTCGCTCACTCCCTTTTTCTCCCCATAGGTTTGTCAATAGCACAAAGCACAAAATCATTAGTACTAGCAACAGTGGTTTTGGATAAATTAAAAACCAGATCGATATATAATATTGTTTATTTTATCATATGTGAACAAGAACAAAATAAAATTTGAAATAAACTTTGGTATACATTTAAAATGTTATTCATTTAGACATAGGCCAAACAGACCTAGGCCAGATAGGCTTATCAGCAATCAGCAAAACAACTCCTACTAATTTAAGTTCTATAACAGATATTGAGAAAATTCTATGTACAGGGTGATCGCGCAAACGTTAGAACCTCATTTAACTTCGTTATTTTTGGAATTACGTAAAAAAGCGCAAAAATAAAAGTAATAGAAAATCACATGTATTTTCCAAAAAATATTTCAGAACAGCAATTGAAAGTCGCATTTCGGAGACATGAACTTTTCTTTGGTTTTTTAAATGGAACAGTCCATATATATTTACACCATTTGAAAAGCCATAAAAAAGCTTTTTAATTATATATAATACATGGTATTTATCTTAAATTTTTTTTTCTATTTTACTACAAATTTACAATTCATAAAATTAGCCATGGAAAACAAAAGTATGTAAATTAAAATAAACAATATGTTAGTTCTGTCAAAATACCTGTTTGTATATAATTTCACTTTATTTTAAATAAAATGGAGAATTTCAATAATTGATATATATGTTTCGGACTACCACGACTTAATATAAGAAAATATAAAACTTAATATCTGTTATAGTTTTTAAGAAAAATACTATGTGTCATACATCAATGAAAGGGGTTTTCTATGGCCTTTCAAATGGTGTAAAAATATATGAGGTGTTCTATAGCGACTATAGCGACTCACTCACTTCCAAAAGCGAGAAGTTTCCAAGGAGTCGCTAAGAAACAAAAAGGAAAACTCGATCCATAATGGAGAAGTTTCCATGGAGTCGCTAAGAAAAATAAAAAACATTCGATATAAAAATATAATATCAATATACTTAAAAAATACTAATATCACATAAAACATGAACATGTATTAAAAACAATATAAGTATATTTACTTCGATTTTAATTTTATTTATAGCGATAACGCTATAAATTTGGTGACCCCGACGTGATCATTTTATGTCCAACGTGATAAATATATGCCCGACGTGATCATTTTATGTCCAACGTGATAAATATATGCCAGACGTGAAAATTTTATGTCCAACGTCATAAATATATGCCAGAAGTGAAAATTTTATGTCCAACGTGATAAATATATACAAGAAGAGATTCAATATATCAACTACCATTATAAATTGACCATTTTATGAAGAGAAGAATTTTCCAAATGAATTTTGAATAGAGGTTCCAAAGTTGAATAGATGTTCCTATAATTTATGGTAATTTCCTAATTCAATCAACTGAAGTTGTATATTACAAGTACTGTCATCTGTTGGTGAGTGAGTTAAAGTACATTTCCTTTTTTATCTAAGAGAGTAGTAAATCAATCAATCAATCACAATCGATTAGTTATGCAAAGACAACCTTCAGACGAGGATTTTCCTCAAACCCATTATGTCACCTCTGTCAAATTACCCCCATTCTGGAAATCAAAACCAGAAATTTGGTTTACCCACATTGAATCACAGTTTTCTGTTGCAAAAATTGTCAATGACAAGAAAAAGTATGATCAGGTTATAGCTAATTTGCCATTAGATGTGATAGATAATATATACGATATAATATCTAATCCCCCGGAAACGGATCTCTATATAAATTTAAAGAAAGTTTTAATTTCACGTTTATCATCGAGTGAGGAAAAACGTCTGAATGATCTGTTATCAGGTTCCCAAATGGGCGATCTGAAACCTTCAGATTTCTATAGATCCATGCTGAATATGGTTGGAGGATTCAGCATGGTTAGTCAAGATTTATTGATAAAGCTATGGAAAAGACGTTTACCTCAAACAATATATATTGCCATTACAGCTTCAGGGAAAACAGACACAAAAGAGATTCTAGATATTGCAGATCAGATCTGGGAGTCCTGTCAAAATTCAATGGTTGCATCGTACTCCAAAAATCCTCTTGACTCTGAGTCAACCCCGTTATCAGATTTAACTACCACTATCAAAAATTTTTCAATCACTTTCCATGATTCAATTAATCAAGTATTACAAAAACAAGAAATTTTTAATTCTCGATTAAACTCTTTAGAATCCAGACTTTCCAATCAATCCTTCGAGCCTCAACCTTCTACTTCATGCTGCAACATTTGCAAAAGTAGAAGCAATTCACAAACTCGTACCACTAATCGCAATCGTTCACCCAGCCGTAATAATGTTTCCAATAAATTTGATCGTACAGACAATACTATTTGTTACTACCATCAACTTTATGGTACCAATGCCTATCGTTGTGGAGGTGAATGGTGCAAATTCAGTAAGAATTGTAAAAAATCTGATAATTCTCAAAGATGACTGAAGTTTGATAATTCTATGACGTCTGATTTTGACATTTCTAACAGCAAACGTCGTCGACTTTTTATTTACGATAGATCTAACAACCTGAACTTCCTAATTGACACTGGTGCCGATTTATCTGGGGTGCCACGCAATGCTTTCACAGATTTAAAAAAGAATTTCGATACGATATTAACCGCGGCTAACGGTTCAACCATTTTTACATACGGTAAGAAATTGTTAAAAGTCAATCTAAACTTACGTAGATTATTTCCTTTCGTTTTCAATATAGCAGACGTTGACATACCGATAGTCGGAGCAGATTTCTTGTCTCATTTTGGTTTAGTTGTCGATCTTAAAGGAGCTCGAATAATTGATAACAAGACTAATTTATCAGTTAATTGTTTTATTAAAAATAGTCCTTTAGACAATTGTAGATTAGATTCACTTAAATTATTTCCTTTGACAGATAAATATAACAAATTACTTTTACAATTTCCTAATTTAATTAGTTCCCCAGATTACAATTTACCTATTAAACATTCTATTGTACATCATATAGTTACTGAAGGTCATTTACCTTTTTCACGACCTCGTAGATTAGACAATCTTAAATTTAAAATAGCTCAAACAGAATTTAATAACATGGTAGAATTAGGTATCTGCAAACCATCATCTTCTCAAGTTTCCTCTCCACTCCATCTAGTGGCGAAAAAAGAGAATGACTGGAGACCTTGTGGAGATTATCGACAACTAAATACGATTACCATTCCAGACAGATATCCATTACCTCATATCCACGACTTTAGCTCTCAGTTGCACGGCTGCACTATTTTCTCCAAGATTGATTTAGTGCGAGCGTACCATCAGATACCTGTCGCTGAAAATGACGTTTATAAGACAGCTATAACAACTCCATTCGGACTGTTTGAATTTTCCCGCATGCCTTTTGGTCTACGCAATGCCGGTCAAACTTTCCAACGTTTTATGAATGAAGTACTTGTCAATTTACCTTTCGTTTTCGTCTATTTGGATGATATATTAATCGCAAGTCAATCAGATGTACAACATTTGGAACATTTGGAAAAGGTTTTCAAGAGATTAGACACATACGGAATTAACATTAAACCATCTAAATGTATCTTAGGAGTTGACAATTTAACCTTTTTAGGTCATCACATCTCTTCATCAGGTATTTTACCATCAACTGAGAGAGTCGAAGTCATTAATAATTTCCCTTTACCGACAACTCTCAAACAACTACAACGTTTCATAGGTATGGTGAATTTTTATCATCGTTTCATACCTCATTTTGCTGAAATATTACTTCCCCTATATTCTCTTTGTAACAGTTTATCTCATGATAAAATTACAAAGATAAATAGTTGGCCTGATCAATGTTTAGACGGATTTTCGAAAGCCAAAGACGCAATAAGTAATGCAGTAGTTTTAGCTCATCCTTGCAATAATGACGATACTATCTTATCTCTCTCAGTCGATTGTTCTAACCTTGCCATGGGTGCAGTTTTAGAGCAAAAAGATAATAAGGGATTTCTTGCTCCTTTAGCATTCTTTTCCCGTAAATTAACCACAGCACAAACCAATTATTCGATTTTTGAAAACCAAGATAAAGTTCCGAAATTCCACTTTTAATTGTTTTTCTGAAATGATTTTTGGAAAACACATATGATTTCTCATAACTTTTATTTTTGAACTTTTTTACGTAACTCCAAAAATAACGAAGTTAAATGAGGTTCTAACGTTTGCGCGTCCACCCTGTACAGTTGACTATAATAAGGAACTCTAGTCTAGTTAAAATAAAAAACACGTTCTCAAAAAAATAAAAATGTTCTGATAGTACAAACTAATAATAATAATTTTTTGTTTTTATGTGCCTTTGGAATATTTCAAAAAAATTGCCGCCCCTGAATTTTGCCATCCCTATAGCCCCCCCTAAATCCACAACTGCAGATAGTGATATCCAAAATAAACCCCAATGCCACGCCACGGTGGCCGGGAGTTTGCTTGCCTCTCAACCTCAAACAAGCCGCGATGTAATTTACTTTAAGTTAACTCTTATTATACTCTTCGCAAAAACGAAGAGTATATTGTATTTGATCGGCACATTTCTAAAATCGTAAATATCGCTCGTAGAGAAAAAATTTTCAGATCATTGTGTTAGTGAACGAATTCTGAACAACTTTCAAAATGTCCGTCTGTCGGTCTGTCCGTCCGTCACGTTTCTTTTAAGCACGATAACTTAAGAAAGAAACGTCCGATTGCATTGAAATTTAGAAAGTAAGTTAGTGTTAGCTAGAGGAAGAACCCTATTGTTTTTGAAGAAAATCGATCGGTAAATAAAAAGTTATTAATTATTTAATTAAAAAAATATATATTTTTTTCTCTTGTATTAAAATGGAAATCTTGCGAAATATTATTTCCATAATATATTTTTTTTGTTTATGAATTTTACTAATATATATTTCATAGAAATACGAGTTGAAATATGTATGATTGTCGAAAGATATAGATATATCACAATCAATTTTCGTAGCAATATGTGGTGGCGCAGCGGCTATAGCTTTGCGTTGCAATCCAACGGTCCCGTGTTCGAATCCCACACAGGTTGGATATTTTTTTCATTTTTTTTTTCATATAATTTTTTTCACAGCAAAGATGGATGGTATCACAAAATTTAGGATGTCCAAAAACTAACGATATTTACAAGAAAACTGCGAAGAGTATCCTGTAGAATGTGTAACAATTATATATAAAAAGCTGAGTAAATTGGCGAAGAGTACGTTTTTAGCTTGTTTTTTACCTTTACTTTAACTTTCATAATTTTTAAAAATTGGATAAAAGGAAAACTTACTTCATCATAAATTAATAAATTTTTTTTTTCGATTTTTTACAATAATGCAAAAGACACGTAAATGATTTGATTATTACTTTATTACTTAATAATATTTACTGAAAAATAATGCAAATCAATTCACCTTCAGTTGAAGAATATGGTATCATCCATCTTTAATATTATATAAGACTACATAATATTGATGCAAATTAGACAACTTCTCAACTAACTTGAAACAAATAACGTATAATTTTGGGAATAAGGCAGACTATATATTTGTATAATTTGCGTAATTTTTGAAGTTATACAAGACTTTCTATAGTATATGTATTTTATTTTGTTTTTATGAAAATTGGGCGAAAAAAGGGAGGGTCAAAGAAAATCCATTTTTGAAAATTGTAAAAATGCACTACGAGATGCACTATTTTTTAAAATAAAAAAATTCACTTTTTTTTGAAAATTAAAAAAATGAACTCCTAAAGTACATAAAGTACCGTACAATCGAAAAAAAAAGTGACGTACAATGCCTCGTTGATAATTGACGAAAAATTAAAAATTTCATTTCGTTCGCCATCTTTGACCGTTCTATTTGACATACGGCGTCCGCGATTGCTGCATTATATATGACAATAAATGAGTTTTATTTTTGCCAACTTTGGTGAAATTTCTACTATTTAAAGAAAAGAAAATCAATTTTTATTTTTTCGGCTATATTTGTTGTTTTCCATTTTTTTTCCAAGATGGCGAATTGACCAATACATATCGTATTTTTAAAATTCCCATCCGATTACTAGTACAAGATATATTAAAGAGATAAATTGAAAATTTGTGAAAGAGAGTCAAAAAGTGCATATAACTTTTGGCGCACAAGGAATTCTTGGGCGGAAATATTTTTTTCGTAATAACGGAGGCCATAATACATAAGATACGAATGCTTAAATAAGAGTACTTTCAACCTTCAATTATTGTTCCTATCTGTCTTTTCCAGATCCTTTTTGATGCTACGCTACGCTGATGAGGAACAATAATTTCGAAACACGTGTCTGTAGCTGCTCGGTGTTTCTTCTTTAGGGTATATGGCGCGATTTTTCTTCCTTATTTTTATTAACACGCTTCGATTAGGTCGACCTGTAACTAAATATCTATCTATGTATATGTATATATGTAAGTAAAAAAAGTCTAAGGAACTTAATTTAACCCACTTCTAATTGTTGTATCATCATGAAACTTGGCAATTGTGTGTAGCTCTGATGACAATACAATATAGTATACTCAATATATTATAATATGTTCAAAATGGTGGCCGCCTCAAGATGGCTGATTATCATTTTCCTCACAACACCCTTGATATGGGGCTTGATACGTAAGAACCAAATATGTGATCAAAACTTAAAAATTCAAAATGGCGGCGTCAACTTGGCGGATCGGTTTTATCAATTATCGTCGGATTCGACTGAAAATCGGTATTTGTGGGTTATCGAGGTTGCAGATTACAATTATCTGGTTCAAATTTAACAATTCAAAATGGTGGCGTCAAAATGCTGCATAAGTTTTGTAATTCATGGTGTGATTCGTATGAAAATCGATATCTGGAGATTTTCGAGGTCGCAGATTATAAATATTTAGTCGAATTCTTTACATAAATGTCGAAAGTGCCAAAATTCTCTCCTTAAATATAAAACTAAAAATTAAAAAAATAAATTAATAGTTTAAAAAACTAAAAAAACATGCTTTTATAAATACTGCACCAAATAGCAAGAAATAATCATCGAACCTGTTCTCTCTGTCTACCCTGTAGGAGCCTTAGTGTAAGCCGTGTTTGTAATTAAGTATAATATTTGAGTATAAAAGCGTAGGGTGCTTTTCATTTAATCTAATGATGTCTTCAGCGTTTTAATGATCGAATCTGTTCGAAATAGTGTTCGAAAAAACTCCCACGCTTTTATACCCAATATTATACTGAATTACAAACACGGCTTACACTAAGGGCCTTACGGAGTAGACAAGGAGATCAGGTTCGATGATTATTTTTTGCTTTTTAGTGCAGTATTTATAAAAGCGCGTTTTTTAAGTTTTTTTTTCTTATTCATAACATTTGTTAAGAAACATCCTCTAACTGTTCGTTTGACGTAAAAGTCACAGGCGTAGAAGTAATCTCGCAGTAAAAAACTGGATAATTGCATTATTTTGTAGATTTCACAGACATTATTGTTAAAATAAATATATGTGGCAGAGAATCCCAGAAGAGAAAGACAGGGAAAGAATGAATTATTATTTTCTTTAAAATACTTGTTTAACTGAATGCATGCTCAAGAAATTAAAAACCGATATCGTTTGAAATAAAACCATTTACAGACGTGGTCAGTGGCGAACGCGGTCAGATATCTTTCCCTTATCTCACAAGCCACATTTCCTCTTCCACGCCCAATCTCGAAAATATAAATAGGAAAAATATACATGATATGCATTATTTCGTCAAAAGTTTTTAGTGCGTGGAGTTTTGTCCGGCTGAAGAAGAAGCGACAGAGGAAATACGGCACTTTTCGGCCATTTTCTAGCGGAATATCCGCCAACTTTTTGCTGTAGGGCTCGTCAAAGGGTAACTGGCGTGATTCTGACAGCTAGCTGCCTTTTGAAGGGCAATATTGCAAGGGTTAATTTCAACTACAGGCCTGCCGTGGACTCCGAAACTATTTTAGGTAAGATTTTGTTAACTAGCTTGCCAACCTACGACGTTTTACTTTTATTGCACATATTTCTTGTTCGTTACCAGTTGGAATAATATTTTGAAAATAAAAAATAAAAATTTTTGAAAAAAAAAATTAAACCGCTACAGTCAATCTGTCATTTGACCCGTGAATAATTGCTACCAAGACTTTGTTTGATAGCCCAGTCACTGAAAGTATTTACCTCCAATAACTTGCAAAATGAATAATTTTTTTTTTAACGAGTTCGTGAAAGTGTATAGAACAATATCCTGAAATGTTTACATTTCGCTCGGATGCAGAACATAAAAAAAAGTGAAAAAAAAACTTTGAAATTAAGTCAAGGTAGGAAAAATAAAAAATACAGATGGATAGATCCCGTATTTATGAACAAAAAGTGTCCTAACAAAATTTATCGCTAAAGTCGCGGTTCTCCCGAAAAAAAAAAAAAAGTCAAGTAACGTTATTACTTGGAGCGAGATCGTGCGTGCGCGCGCGACGCACTGAATTACATGTCACTAAATTAGAATTTGATCAATCCATGAGTGTTGATTCATTTAAGAGATGGAAATTATAGCTTTCCGATGCTTTTTTGTTTTAAACAATACAAGCAAAAGATGGATGGGAAAAATATACTTATGTACAGGGTGTTTCATTAATAATTGGACATACGCTAACTGGAGAATCCTTAGTCCAAAATACGAAGATTTAACCTTAGATAAAATTTGCCTCCTTACTGAGATACAGGGTGTTTTAATTCTAATTTTAAAAATTATTATTATTATTATTATTAAAATTTTACTGCAAAACTCATTTCACGGCGTGAAAAAGGCAATGTTTTGTGTAAAGATGCCGAAATGATCAACACGAATATGAACAACAAATTGAACGTTAAAATCAGAATATTGTGCAGCCCTATCTTTAAATTCAATTATCTCAAAAAATTATTACTTTATCGTTATGAAGTAAGAGTACATTATTTTCGTAAAAAACGATTAAAAATTAAAAAATTATACTGAAAAGACGATTCCATCAGTGGCGTAGAATTTAGAGGAGAGAAACTGCACCTTTGTCCCTGCCGTTCGCCTCTGGTAATAGGAAGAAATTATCTTTTACTACAGTTTAATGTTTCCTAAAATACCTAAACTTTCTGCCAAATATGAAAAAGAAATATTAAACAGTATTAGAATAATGGACAAAAATAATTTTTAAAATTAGAATTAAAACACCATGTATCTCAGTAAGGAGACACATTTTATTCAAGTGTTTGAGGTTAAATCTTCATATTTTGGACCATGGATTCTCCAGTTAGCGTATGTCCAATTATTAATGAAACGCCCTTTATATATATTATCACCCCCAAACTCAATCGTCGGAATAAAAAAAACCGCTGCCCAAGAAATCACTACTTCCACACCCAGATTCTCTATCCAAATCACTCACAACGAAAAACTTTGTTTGTGGAAATAATTGTTTATGGAACTTTAATAATATAATATTTAAAATCCTCTACCCCAAAAACCCATAAAACGATACCCCACATCGGTAGTGAGGTGGGGGTGGTGATATGGGGTGGTAGTGGGGGTGGATGAAGTCAAAAAATATTTTGAGGTTTCTGGTTCTTGTACATATACTAAATCACATTTTTTTTTCACCCCCTTTGGGGTGGGGGTGGTAATGGGGGTGGCTAATACCAAAATCTTTTTTGAGACCTTAGCTTCTCTTGTATGTACTAAATACCAATTTTATGGACCCTTACCTGCTTGATTTACCTATTTACCCCAAATTTACTCCAATTTACCGCCCAACCCTTCGACGGAACAAGATGAAAATATAATCTAGTTCCAGATTTCATTAAAATACATATGTGTACCAAATTTCAAGTCAATATCTTAAACGGTTCCAGAGTAAACGTGCGCACAAAAAAAAAGTTACAGGCAGACCGACAGACAGAATTTTTTTTTCGCTCATACTTAAAATCTCGACGTTTCGTGACTTTCTAAGCCTATTTGAACAATAAACATTTTTGAAAAAAATTTTGTCGTTACTATACTTCCACTGGACGTGGAAGTAATATAGAAAAAGATAATAGCCCTTCAAAAAAATTCTTTCTTCATTGAGAACTGCTAAAAGTATGTACACTTCATGAATATTATGGTTTATTAAGTTGTAGTAACGTGGATTCAAAAAAAGTACACCTCAAATCATTTTAATTTCCTTGTTTGGTGATTTTTTTGATAAATATATACAGGGTGTTATTAAAAAGTGTGTCAATCACTTAACCACAAATTCAGCACCTTAGAAAAAGTTGATTGAACCTAATTCACCTCTATTCAAAATCGCACCCCTATGAAGATACAGCTCTCTAAAGTTAGAAATAAAAAAACATATTCTTTAAATATTGTACAAATGGCTACAGATATTTTTTTCAATACTGGTATGCTGTAACATATGTCAGAGGGTAACAGTTTAAATTAAAAATATTTTAAAATAAAGTTTTAGAAATGGCTGATTTAGGGTTAAACAACAACAAAAAAAAATTTCTTTTCACTTTTTTTTCCGTTCTGCATACGAGTGGAATGTAAACTTTTCAGGATATTATTCTATACATTTTCACGAACTCATTAAAAAATATATTATCGATTTTTCAAGTTTTTGGAGATATCACTATAAAATTTTCTCTGTCGTCTGGGCTATGAAGAATGCAAGGGGAGTTTGTCACAATCATTAATTAATGTTTTCCACAAAAATACCGTTGGCGCTATGGTCTGCATGTTGAAAAAATTATGATCAAAATAAGTTTTTCTCGTTTATTTCCTTTCCTGTTAGTCCTAGCCTAAAATTAGGTATTACCAATATTGTAGAAAATGAAAAAATCTGCAAAAGCAAATCTGCAATCTGTGCTTCGCTTCAGATTTTTGCAATTATCTCTGCTTCCATTACACTGCCTAGTAATTAGTTATTATCAACATTGTAGATCATAAAATTTCCAAAAACTTTTGTTTAAACATTTTTCTTCTACGGTCAATTGTTTCAAAATTACGGCAGCTCAAAGTCTGAAAAAGTTTCTTGAATTTCGCAAAAAGGGCTGCCCCGTTGTTTCGACGTTATTAAATACTCATTACTAATTTTGCGTAATCAATAAAAATGATTTACAGTAGTGTTATTTCTTTAAAATAATGAATTTTATCTGAATTTTTCTTGTTTTCACCATTTTTTTAGTGGTTTTCTATTTAGCTCTTAAACAATTAAGTTCCCGAGTTTCCAAATCCTGTGCCGAAATATTAAAAATGAACAATATTAACTACGAAACACAACATAAAATAAAATGACCCATAAATATATCCATTGTTAGAGTTTTTTTTATTGTTATGCTCGACGAGCATTACGCAGTCAATCAGCACTTTCGACACCTTAACCCCTCGAAATAATTATTATAATTATAAAAAGTTTCGCGTGTGCTCCAACATTACATTATATAATATAAATAATGTGTGTGAAATTATTGTAAAAAATGAGGGGACTGTACAAACATCTTCTACGATGCATTTTTATGGCGTGGCGTAAGAGTTGAACCGGAAACGCGTAATTGGATTATAATGTACATGTCATCAGATTTTCACCTAAAAATGGACGGAAATAATTTACAATATGAGTAAGCTAATAAAATCGCTAGATATATTTCGTCTACTATCAAACTAGAATCCTATTGAATTTCATAATTATCTGTCGAGTAATTATTATAAACTAGGACGAACCCGTCGAGATTCGGCGGAGTGCGGATATTTAAAATGTATCCCAGAAATTAGAAATAGAAATTGAAATAGTTTATTGATGTTACGAACTTATAAAAGTTTTACACAAGTCAAATTAGTTAAGTCCTAATAGTCTAAGATACGTACTAAGGTCGACATTCACCGATCAGGTAACCGAATGAAGTCTATTTTTTACGAAAAAAAAAAAAATGCTAACAAAAGTAATGGTGATGGGTTGCTTAACGAAATATGTTCAAGGCAAGAACAGTTTTCTTATAGATGTGTTAATAATCACTTTTATTTACTTTTACTTCCATATCCAGTGGAAGTATAGTAACGACAAAAATTTTTTTTAAAATTTTTATTGTTCAAATAGACTTAAAATGTCATGAAACGTCGAGATTTTAAGTTTGAGCGAAAAAAAAAATCTGTCTGTCTGTCGGTCTGTCCGTAACTTTTTTTTGTGCGCACGTTTACTCTGGAACCGTTTAACATATTGACTTGAAATTTGGTACACATATGTACTTTAACGAGATCTAGAACTAGATTATATTTTCATCTTGTTCCGTCGAAGGGTTGGGGGGTAAATTTGGGTAAATTTCGGGTAAATGGGTAAATCAATCAATCAGTGTGTATGTTAGTCTTGTATCGTTTTGGTGCTCACGATTATTCTGGAACCGTTCAAGATATTCACTTAAAATATGGCACACGTATGTTTTTTAACGAGATCTGGAACTAGATTATATTTTCATCTTATTCCGTTGCAGAGTTGAAGGATAAACTGAGGTAAATGGAGGTAAATGTAAATAGGTAAATCAAGCAAGAGTCCATGAAATTGGTATTTAGTAAATATAAGAGGAGCTAAGGCCTCAAAAATATGGCATTAGCCATCTTTATTACCGCCCCCACCCTATTATTAAAGGTGGTGAAAAAATAGTGTGATTTAGTGTGTGTACAAGAGTCAAAGTCATCAAGAATTTTTTTCACTTCATTCACCCCCACCTCTATTACAGATGTGGCATATAATTTTATGGGGTTTTGATTTCAAATATTATACTATTAAAGTTCCATAAACAATTATTTCCAAATAGTGGAGTGCAAATATAGTATTTTGTTGTAAGAGACTTGGATGTGGAAGTAGTGATTCCTTGGGCAGCGGTTTTTAATATTGCTAGTGGTCGAGCTGCAGACGATTGTGTAGCAGCACCAATGATTAATGCAGACATAACAAAAAAATGGTTGCATATGTTTTTGAGAAATGGTGCACAGTTTGTGATAATCGTTTTTGATACTTATTCCTCTGCTTCCGTTCTGCTTGAGGTCCATCGACACGCCCTTCCGACTTCATGTCTGCAATTTCGAAGAGCTTCAGCCACCATTTAACGTTCTCGTGCGATGCTCAGACACGATATATCGATAATCATGTTAAACAATACGAAATTTGTGCATCCTGAAGTGAAGATGTGGATGGAAGTTGGCCTTGGCACTTCATTAAGGTGTATAAACGTTAGTAAATTGCACGAGAGATTGAGATCAAATATATGTATATTCGGTTATAAGTCTTTTCTTTTTTATGTTATAGAAAAAATAAGAAAAGTGTCGGAAAGCTCAATCAATTCTCTTTACTTAAGCTGTCTACAAATGTTTCTCAGAAACCTTTATTTCGAAGGGCCGAGATTAACGGAGCGTTAAAGTAGTACATGATATTAAGTTAACATCGTATATGAGATCGATGTCAGTTAATTATCGATTAATTACGGTGACAAAATGGAGAAATTTTACAAAAAAAAAAAAAAAGTGCCAAATCCCCCTCCTCTAATTCCTTCATTTTTGTCGAAATTCAAAACATAGAAAAAAGGGTTTTAGCAAATTTAATTCTATTTAAATTAGCTAGAGTAGTCTTTTGGCGTAGGAGCCAAGATTAAAAAGTTGCCAACTGTAGAAGCTCGAAATTTGCGATTTTTTGCCATACATGGCCGACATTTCAGTAATCTCCAAAACAAAAAAAAAAAAATCAAAATTCTGATGAAAGCAAAAGATTCGTAGTGGAAAATACTCGTTTGACCTTATTTTTTACTTCGAGCTAACTCCCACCGTTTCGGAGATATCCGCGAAAAATAGCAAAAAACAGCTTGCATTTCGGAGCCGAAAAAATTGCAAAAACATGCAATCTTGACAGGTTCATATTTTTCGAAAAACACCATTAGGACGACCGTACGATGTCCCGACGTAAAGAGGAAGTCTTCCAGATAAACTTGATTGTAAATTGCACGGCGAAATTCGAAAATTCGGCTCGGCACGAACGAATCAAAAGTGGCATTTTGTGACATTTCATTGCACCTTCATCATTGATACTGTCTAAGCTATCATGGGGAAGAAATCTAGCTTTATAGATATTAACGCGAAAAATCTGTCACTACCTCCCTGGCTATAATAATACAAAAATATTGATAATAATCGAAGATACTCAATTAATAAATAAATCAAGCACATAGTTTTGGCAAACGGGAATTGAAATGACAATTAAGTTTTACACATTTTTTAAAATTAGTAAAAAAAATTTCATACAATATAATTTGAAAAATGAGTCGAAAAAAATTCTTGAAAATTATAGAAAGCTTCGTTTATTAGTAAACTTTTAATCTGGAGAGAAAACTGTTTGTATCGTAAAGAAGTAATACCAAATCAGGCTCGACGAGAGGGGAGTGCGGGGTGATTCCCCCCGGGCCCGGGCTTGTTTGGGGGGGGCCCAGAATTTTTTTTTCCGGATTTTTCCCTCCCGCCCATCAAAACATTTTTTGAGGGCCCGGGCTTGTTTCGGGTCTCGGAAAAGAAAATTTTTTTTTTCGTATTTCTTCCCCCCCGCTCATCAAAACATTTTTTGAGGGACCCGGGTTTGTTTCGGGTTCCCGGGAAATTTTTTTCGGTAAACATTGCCCCCCTCCCGCAAATCAAACAATTTTTTGAGGACCCGGGCTTGTTTCGCAGGCCCAGAAAATTTTTTTCAGATTTCTCTCCCACGCTCATTAAAAAATTCCCCCCCGGGCCCGTATTTTCTCTCCACGGTCTTGTACGAAATGGGAATTTGTTAAAAAACAAGGGACCAAAGCAGTTAACCACATTTTTACTATTTTTTACTTTTATGTTTGCTGTTTTGGTATCATTAAAACATAAGACATTGCCTTGAAACCACTCGGAAGTAGTCGACTGTGTTTGCAGCATAATATTTTCCAACTCAATCTGGTTCTTATTATACTCTTCGCAAAAACGAAGAGTATATTGTATTTGATCGGCACATTTCTAAATCAGTAAATATCGCTCGTAGAGAAAAAAATTTTATATCGTTATGCTAGTGAACGAATTCTGAACAACTTTCAAAATGTCCGTCTGTCCGTCCGTCACGTTTCTTGTAAGCACGATAACTCAAGAAAGAAAAATCCGATTGAAATTTGGAGACTAACTTAGTGTTAACTAGAGGAAGAACCCTATTGTTTTTTAACAAAATAGATTGGTAAATAAAAAAGTTATTTGTAATTTAAAATTTAAAAAAATATTTTTTACATTTTTTTATGGTTTGTAATAAATAGAAACCTTGCGAAATGTTATTTCCTATCACTATTTTATTTTTAAATACATTTTACTAATGTGTGTTTTCTAATAATCACAATAAATTTTCGAATGGTATATATTACACTCATTAACAATTTTAGTAATAAGAAATGGTGGTGTAGCGGCAAGAGTTTCGTCTCGCAATCCCCCCTACCATACCAGGCGTTGCCTATCTTCCGGCAATTTCCTTAGCCACACTTCCCTCTACGAAAACCTAACCCTACTCTATTATTTATCTTTCCTCAACTTTAACTTTCCAACCTCTTCTTTATGTTTGTACAATTTTGTTCTTTTCACCTTTTTGTCCCCTTTTTGTCTTTCTAAATTCCCTCTAGGCCGATAACATCCTGTAAATCCAAACTTTTTAAATTCAACCCTTTTAACTACCCTACCTTCCTTGACGGCGATCAGACCACAAGGACGTCATTTGCTCGAACGGGTTTTTTCGTTTAATTCTGTTTTCCCGTATCAGCAACCAAAAATTTTGTAAGTGCAGTGCAAGTGTTAGTTTTAAGTTTTTTATTCATTAGTTTTAGGCTCGTGCGAGCACATTCCCTAATTTTAACCTAGTTTTAAGTCTGCCTAAGGCGGACAGGTGTCCTAGCTGCAACAAGCATTATCGTTAAACCAAATCGGACCCGCCACGTCCAACCACACATTTTCCACGACGCTACGCGCCGTGGTTGTCTGGTTGGCTCCGGGCCGGGATCCGATGAGGTGCATTCTTGTAACAAGAAATGTCAAATAAATTTGTTTTCTCTCTCTCTCTCTCGTCTCGCAATCCAAGGGTCCCGGGTTCGATCCCTCACATCGTGATTTTTTTTTCATATATTTTTTTTTCACAACAAAGTTGGTATCACAAAATTTAGAATGTCCAAAAACTAACATTATTTACAAGAAAAATGCGAAGAGTATCCTATAGAATGTGTAACAATTATATAAAAAGCTCAGTAAATCGGCGAAGAGTATAATGCTTCCTCTAGTTACAATTTACTTTAGTAGCAACATCTGCATACAACACAAATTTAGCATTTAAAACATATTGTAAGTCATTGACATAGATCAAGAATAACAGAGGTTCAAGGACGGATCCCCGAAGTACTTCATGATCTATGTCCGCTATTGTTGATGTCACACTATTATAAGCAGTGATTTGGTTTCTATTTTCGAAATAACTTTTAAGTAGTTTTAATGATCTTGATTTTACACCAAACTTGTTCAATTTCCCTAATAATATATTATGCCGAACTCAGTACAATGCCTTCGAAAGGTCACAAAAAGTGCAGCCTGCGTAATTTTTACTTTCGTATCCATTTTTGATGTAATTCAAGAGTAGACTTATAGCATTTGTCGTTGTTTCTTTGATCTGAAACCAAACTGCCGGTCATTCGTTTCAGAATAATACATTAATCTTGTGTAGCAATTTTTTAAATATTTGATCATGATCAGTGAAACATCAAGTCAAATTCGACGAACAGGGCAACACCCGGAAGAAACAACTTCATTACTTTCCCATTGTTACAAACAATTTCTTAACAAATTTGCTTTTATGATTACCAAATAGAAAAAAAAAATTTATTTGTTTATTTTTCATATCCATATTTCTGGTCAACTAACGAACTAAAATTCAAGTCATTTTTCTGTGGGAATCAGGTACATTGCCTACTGGGTAAAGCACATTGCAGGATGTGCACAATTTGATTAGCAGTAATTGTGATACAAACTGTTGTTCACTATAAGTGAATATTGACTTATGAATTCTTATCTCACCGATAAGAGATAATTACATTTGTAAGGAATCACTGATTAGACAAACGACTACCACACAAAACATGCATTTTTCTTGTCTCTGTTTTCTACACCTGCTTTTATTCACCAGTCTTGTACTGGGGGTAAGTAATTCACTATATCTTATAAACTCTCGTTTAATTCATCACAAGAATAGGAGCATTTCTAATATCGGGCATTCTAGAAGCAAGAAAATAATGTAACAATTGGGTATCTGTTGTTTTGTTACTATTTTGACCTTTCTATTTTTCAAGCTACGAGCACTTCGTTTTGAAGAAAGTGCGAAAATTAATAGGGTCGAAAAGGGGGGCAATGCCAGATACTTAATTGTTACATAATTTGGTTCTCAATCCATTTAATATAATAGCTACTTTTACAGGCAATGCTCCTTATCTACAATTAAATTAATAAATTATTGGCTAGGTCAACGGTTTGGGTTTTCAGGCGCCAGATCAAGAAGAAGAAGAAGAAAAAGAGAAAATATGTTTGGAAAATAATTTAAGCCCGATTGACGAGGATCCCGATCCAGAGTATGATGACCATACCGTTATGGCTGAATTCTTGGAGAGACTGGAGATTTACACAGGTCTTAATAACACAGAAATATTTTCAGTGTCGCTGAAGAATTGCGGCGGGCAGCAGTGCGTGGTAAATCCAAATGGAGACGCTATATGGGACGCAAGGTAATTTTTTGTAGTAATCATTTTAGTCCAGTCGATGAAGGTATTTATCTACAAATATTCCAAAATGAATATATTTTTTTAATAAGTTCGTGAAAGTGACTAGAATAATATCCAGAAAAGTTTACATTTCGCTCGGATGCAGAACATAAAAAGTAAAAAAAAATTTTTTTTCATTCATTTTTTCAAAATTTTGAAATTAAGTCAAGCTAGGAACAAATAAAAAATACAGATACTATACCGGGTGATTCAGTTTGGTATTCGCCCCACTGTATCTTTTTTATTTTAACAGAAAACTACAATAAACCATATATATTTGCAAATCGTTTGTCAAGCTCTATCGAATGACGTCCTTAAATCATCTTTTTGATCACACATGCCAAAATAACGATAGTAAACTTTTTTTTTTCAATTGGTATGCTATACATTTTTTTGTCGATTATTGTAGAGCTTCTCTTTCTGCATTCAACCATGTGAAAAAAGTATACACTTCCATAAGGAAAATTTCGAGAAAATTAATAAAATACGAAAAAACTTCATTTAAAGGTTTTGTTTCTGATTCAACATAGTTAGCCATGGAAACAATTGAATTTTGTCATTGTTAGTAATGTCAAATTGAAAATACTGTTATTTGTGACTGTGTTATTCGTTTTTGTTTTATGTTATACTTCTAAATAGATTTACACAATGGTATCTTACAATAATGAAAAAAAATTGGACATGACATTAATTTATGGAGAGTGCGGAAAAAACATAAAGTAGCCAAACGTTTATATCAAGATCGCCTTCGAAGCAGGCCGGTACCATCAGTCAAAATGTTTGTAAAATTGGCAAGAAATATGAGCGAAAGTGGAAGTTTTGAGAAAAAAAGAAACGTTTTTAAACACCGTTAGATTTCTTCCTTTGGTTCTATCTAAAAGAAAAAGTTTACTTTATACCTCTAAATGACGTCGAAGATTTTAAAACTAGAATACGAATTGAATGCTGCAGATTAAATGTTAAAATTCATTCTTCAACATAAAGAAAATTTCGAAAAAATTAATAAAATATGATAAAACGTCATTCAAAGGTTCTTTCTGAATCAGCATAGTTAGCCAAGGAAGCAATTGAATTTTGACATTGTAAGTAATGTAACTAGTACCAACTAGGCAAATCAGATTCGAAAGAGAGGGATTTGTACGAGGATTGTGTACGGTACTGATGAGGCGTAAAAATTTCGAAACAAAGTTCTGTTTTTAAATAATTATGTAATTCATTTTTATATAAACAAACATTTAATGTCGTATCTTTAGTTAATTAATGATAATAATACTCAACAATAATATTAAAATAACAACTAATAATAAATAACAATTACCAATAAAAAAACTACCAATACTTGAAAACTAACTAACAATTAAGAAAATAAAAACATTATTTATTGCTTCATATGTTCGAAGAGTCCTCCGTTCGCTTCTAAACATAATCGTCCTCTGTTTATCACGCCTTGGGTACATACATGTTGAAGAATTTCAACATTTAATCTGCGGCATTCAGTTTGTATTCTATTTTTAAGATCTTCGACATCATTTAGAGGTGTAAAGTACACTCTTTCTTTTAGATATGGCCAAAGGAAAAAATCTAACAGTGGGAGATCCGGTGATCTGGCAGGCCACTTGACTCCCTCACTACGATTTTCGATCCATCTACCTGGATAAGCTGCATTTAAGTAATTCGTTACAATTATAGCATTATGTGGCGGTGCCCCATCTTGTTGTAATATCATGTTATGCCTAATATGTAATGGAACGTCTTCTATGAAATTTAACAACTCTTCTCTTAAAAATTGTGGATATCTTTCTCCAGTAAGCGTGCCTTCGTAAAACTTTGGTCCTATAATTTGTCCGTTGAGAATTCCACACCATACGTTAATTCCCCAGATATTTTGGAAATTAGTTTCCCGAAGCCAGTGAGGATTATCCTGCGACCAATAATTGACAATTCCATTATTATGGAAACGGGATTCATCTGACCACATGATGCGATCTAATATAGTCATTTCTTGAGCAACTGCCAACCACGCTACAAAATTTAGACGTCTATCATAATCTCCTGGAAGCAAGCCCTGATGTAAATGTATTTTATATGGTCGCAGTTTATTGTCTCTCAGAATTCTTTGAATTGAAGAATATGAAATATCAGTTTCTGTCGCTAACTGACGAATAGAAATATGCGGGTCTACGAAAACACGGGCTAAAACTGCAACTGTATGTTCCGCATCTCGTGCGGTTCTGGGCTTAAAAACGTATCATTTTTTCTCAAAACTTCCACTTTCGCTCATATTTCTTGCCAATTTTGCAAACATTTTGTCTGATGGTACCGGCCTTTTTCGAAAGCGATCTTGATATAAACGTTTGGCTGCTTTACTGTTTTTTCCGCACTCTCCATAAATTAATATCATGTCCAATTTTTCTTCATTAGTGTGTAAATCTATTTAGAAGTATGACATAAAACAGAAACGAATAACACAGTCACAAATAACAGCATTTTCAATTTGACATTACTAACAACGACAAAATTCAATTGTTTCCATGGCTAACTATGTTGAATCAGAAACAAAACCTTTAAATGAAGTTTTTTCGTATTTTATTAATTTTCTCGAAATTTTCCTTATGGAGGTGTATACTTTTTTCACATGGTTGAATGCAGAAAGAGAAGCTCTACAACAATCGGCAAAAAAATGTATAGCATACCATTTGAAAAAAAAAAGTTGACTATCGTTATTTTGGCATATGTGATCAAAAAGATGATTTAAGGACGTCATTCGATAGAGCTTGGCAAACGATTTACAAATATATATGGTTTATTGTAGTTTTCTGTTAAAATAAAAAAGATACGGGGGGGGCGAATACCAAACTGAATCACCCGGTATATCTGTATCCGGATGAAAAATACAAGTTTTCGACTTTGGAGGGCGGAGCCGCGAGCCGCCATCTTGATTGAAAGGTGCAAATTGGTTTTTGCAAAATAATTTGCACCTTTCAATCAAGATGGCGGCTCCCCCCCCCCCAAGGTCGAAAACTTCATCAGGGCCTCGCCTTAAACAAAATATATTAAAATCATTTCTACTCCACTTTTTGTAGGGCAAAGGTTATTTTTTGTCCCTACTGACTGGATTAATGGTCCAGTTTGTTATTTTGGCAGAAATATCTTCAGTACCAAGAAAAATCTAGTGATGGCTTCCAAAAGCACTTGTTTCTGCTGACAATCAGCTCACTTATCAAAACCTTAATAATATCATATTTAATATGTACGGCAAGACAGGAAATAATTAGTAGTGGTTTACCATAATATGTAAAAACCATATCACTTTAATCTCATGAATACAATATGTATGTAAACTGTAACATTTAAGATAATTGCTCATGTTGTTATAATATTCAATAAACTTGTAATTAGGTACATTAGTTCTTAATAATTTTACGCAATTAATGCGATAAAAAAGCAACACGCCCCAACACGTCGTTAATTGCTTGTTATTATTTGCAAGAAAACGTACAAATGGTGTGTCAGTTATTGATCATTAGTTGCTCATAATCATTGAGCGTTCAGCAGTTGCTTGTGCAGTTAGATGGAAATAGAAATATAGAAGAAATAATTAGGGGACCAATTAAACTTTGCATGTACAGGGTGAGCCAATAAAAACGAAACATGGTGTTCGGATAGTTCAAATTGATTATTTTAAAAGCATTTTTTGCAATATACTTCATTTACAAATAGCTTCTCCATTACTTATGATTGTTACCTGGAAGACCATTTGATGTTCCAACAAGACGTAGCTCCTCCACATTTTGCACTGGCTGCTAGGGAGTCTTTGGACAGGATGATTCCTGGATAATGCATTGGACGGAGAGGTCCTTTGGAATGGCCGCGTAGATCTCCAGATTTAACTACGCTCGACTTTTTCCTGTGGGGCCATTTAACGGCTGTTCAACGGAATCGGAACCTGTGGAAGAATTAAAAGGTTGTATTATAAAACTTATATTGTTGTATGGAAGCTGGTGGTACACAGTTTGAACATTTAAGTGGCTGATAAAGTTTCTTTCAGCTTTTGACAATTATACTATTCATTTTTTTACTGTACATTTTGCTTCATTTAAAGATAATGTATGCATTAACACGATCAATATTATTTTGCAGCTTAACTCAATCGCTTTTACACGCAGCATTATTATGAAAAAAATAGCATGAAAATATATTCACCGTTCGTTCAGCATTTTTCATTTTTATACCTAACGATTCTCCACTATATGAAATAATTTTAAATCATCCGCGTATAAAAGGCAGCTAACGTGGATATTGTTTGAACCTTGGGGAACTCCGGACGCAGCTAAAACTTCCATAGATCTAACACCATGGTATACAACATATTGCTTTCTATCATTTAGATAAGATTTAAGTGCAATGAGGTCATCCGAAAAGCCCAAAAAATTTTCTAGGAGGATATCGTAGTTCAGCCTACCGAAGGCCTTTGAAAAGTCGGTATTTATAATGTTTGTTTGTACACTGTTACCAATAGAATCAAAAATAAACTTTGTAATATTAAGCTAGAGAATATTATTTAGGTAGTAAGCAAATCTCAACTACACACTTTTAACTTCCACATCAAGTGGAAGTATAATAACGACAAAAAAAAATTTGAAAATTTGTATTGTTCAAATAGGCTTAGGATGTCATCAAACGTCGAGATTTTAAGTTTGGGCAAAACAAAATTTCTGTCTGTCTGTCGGTCTGATTGTCGGCCTGTCTGTCTGTATTTTTTTTGTGCGCACGATTACTCTGGAACAGTTTAAGATATTGACTTGAAATTTGATACACGTATGTAGTTCAACGGGATCTGGAACTAGATTATTTTCTCTTGAAGGATTGGGGGGTAAATTGGGGTAAATGGGGGGTAAATAGGTAAGTCAAACAGGTAAGAGTCCATAAAATTGGTATTTAGTATATACAAGAGAAGCTAATGTCTCAAAAAAGTTTTTGGCATTAGCCACCCCCATTGACACCCCTACCCCATTATTAAAGGGTATAAAAAAAATGTGATTTAGGGTGTGTATAAGAACTAAAATCTTTACTTCATCCACTTACACTGCAATGAAAATTTAGAGGATTTTAGTAATAAGTTAAATAAGGTGGTAAGAGGTCTATGGACCTAATACGAATGCAGAGATAGGCATCAGGAACAGATGTTACTTTAAGTTTAATTGTTCTGAAGGATTGAAAATAGTGTTTTTTGTTTTCAGAATGGATCTCTACCTCAGCAATTTGATGGATGAAACATATCAGAAAACAACGCTCGATGGATGCCTTTGCTACAGCGACAGCATTACAGACTACCGCAATTGTATGACAGTCGTCAGAGAGAAGATGTTCAGAGAACTGGATACGTTCCTCGTGGAGAGATTCAAAACCATCGTTGAAAGTGATTGTAGTGCGGTTGCTGTTAATTGTGTAGCAAATTAATTGAGATAACGTATTGAATATTTAGAAATCATCTTATTTTATAGTACGGTGCCTAGAGGTAAAAAATATGTAAAATTTAGGAACGATTTCATATGTAATGATACATTTCCTTCATGTGTTATAATTGTAGTAAAAGGTATCATGTTCAGTTTCCAAATGGCCCGGACACTTGCTCTTACCCTTAAGAGGTTGTAATTTAGAAATTTATAATTTGAAAAAGTATTGCTGATTTATTTTTGAAACGTAGGTTATTAGACAAAATTTATCCTCGCCATGTACACTTCCTGACATTAATCCGCACTCTTTCTTTTTAATTCGATCTCTGAATTACAGTTAATAAACACATTTAATAATCTCAAAAACAAAATTATTCTGGTGATGATGGTTTTATCTTCCAATTGCTAAAAAGAATTAAGATTTTTTCATACTACCCCTAAGGCATTTGATAAATAACGCAATTGAAAGTGGTTGTTTTCCAAATATTTTTAAACATTTCGTACGTAGTTCCACTATTAAAATCGGGTGATCCCTTAGATATAGATAATTAGAGACTGATAACTTTAGTTAGTTCTCGGTCTAAAATAATGGAAAAGGTAATTTACAATCAGTCATCGGTATTTATTGAAAAATACCATATTCTTATATCATGTCAACATGGCTTCAGGTAGTACATGAGTAGAGGCTGCTAGTGTCCAGTTACTAGATACGATTTATAATAATTTATATAAAGGTAAATATGTGATAATGCTACAATTCGACCTATTCAAGGCGTTTGATACCTTGGATGTGGATTTTATTACATCTAAACTCTTTAACCTTGGTATACTGGGAAATATTCTGGAGTGGATTCATTCATATTTGGTAACCACTTCTCAGAAGAATTAATGTATCCCGAGGAGTCCCCCAGGGGTCAGTACTAGGGCCCTTATTCTTTATATTATATGTCAGCGATCTGCCAAACCTTAGAAAAAGTGGGTCAGTGACTACGTTTGCTGACGATAGCCACCATAACTGTGGCAGACTTAAATATTGATATTCTCCATAAAAAAGTTGATAATGTACTAGATGACAGGAAAGAATATAGTGCTCGGCAAAATTTTGTCAAAAAAAAAGCTATGGGCAAATTTGGATGCCACGCAATATGTAAAAAATGTGATAAGGAAATTCAGGAGCTTGTCGACAGGCTTAAAAACCACTGGGAAATCAGTTAGGTGAAGGTGAAGAAATTACCAAGCTAGTACAAGCCAAAGTGAAATGCCCAACTAACAGCAAGCGGGAATTTAAGTGAGTTGCAGTAGCACGTAGCACTAGTTTAAGCTCCTTTATGGTAAGAGCGTGTCAATACAAAATGAAAGAATTAAGACAAACAATTATGCAGAGCCATTTTTACAAGAAATTGTTCTTTTAAGTCTATTGAGCACAAAGAGGTTCGGAAAGCCGAATTGTTGAATTTGCCATTTGTTGAATTTGCTTATTGCTTTGATTTAGAAGTTACAAAAATAAAATCACACGCAGTTGAAATTGTAAAATGTTTTCGCAATACACACTTGCAAATGTTTGGTACAAAGAAAAAGGGGGCAAGAAACTAATATTACCACAAGCTGTTAGATGGAGATTTATGTCATTGAATGGCCCACGGTGTTGCAAATCTGTGAAGAACACAAAGACGACATTGATTTATTGATTTTTGAAAGTGTCGAATATTCAAATTAAAATTGTTGAAACCAATTTCTGTGCCACTAGACAGAATTCAGTAGAAAGCTCCCAGTTTGTCCCTAGCAGTTGAGGAATGGAAAAAATTGAGTGCCATTTTTTATAGTTTTGAAGATGAGGACAGAAATTTAAAGCAATGTCAGATATTTTAAAGGGATATGATCAAGCTCTAACGCCATTTCACTTTTTAGCATATTTGCTGGATCCTATCAGAAATAAAAACAAGTACCCACTGTTGAAAGAAGAAAAAAGATGCTTTAGATATAGTTTCCCAAAAGAATTTTCTGGCACAGGGTTATTAAAGTTAATAATTAAGTTGTAAATGAAATTCGATCCGTTCCAAGAAACAACGTTTTCAGAAGAAATATTACAAAATGTTAACGTAGTGCAGTGGTAGAAATCTCAAGAGATATTCCACAAATTAACAAAACACTGGATCTGATAATTTCCTTTCCGTGTTCCGTTGCTTCTTCTAGTCCGGGGTCCAAGCACTCCAAACTCAAGATGACCTGTTCCGACATGACGTACAAATGTTGATATAAGTAATGAAGAGAGCATTACTTGGGGTACTAGAAAACACTTGTCGGATTAATTTTTGCTCTTGCGCAACTTCAGAAATCGCAAAAAAGATGGCGGATTGATAATTACAAAATTATGTTTTACAATGGTTATTCTCCGTTAAAAAAAAAACTATGTAACCTACCGATCTGATTTTTGGTATGTATACTCAAAAGATATACGTGATGCTAACTAAGCTATTGGTATTTTTGAAAAGAATATTTTTTTTGGAAAAAAATAATTAAAATCAAAAGGTTAATATTTACGTTCTAAAAATTTCGATATGCGGACAACTATGTTAAATTTATGAAATTCTTATATACAATTGCTTACCAAATATAGTACATATATTGAAAAAGTTTTTTTTAAAAAAGATCCTGTCGATAACGTATACAGTTTTTTGTTTATGATTTTTTTTATGAGGCGCGTAATTATGCAGCATTAAAATAAAAATAGTCTACACGATAATTGGTACAGTGTAATAGTAAAAAGCACTATGTTGTTCAATATAATTGCAAATTTGAATTACTTTATGTTAATAATACAACAAAACGAATGAAAGTAGTAGTCGGGCGTTGCCGATTGCGGCCACTCATTTAAAAAAATAATAATCGATACAAAGTGAATTGTGTGTTCGAGCAAAATGTTAATCAATTAATCAAATAGGTATTCGTAATTGGCTATGCCCAAGTACAACTTCTACTCGTTTTTATATTGTTTAAGAAATAAAACATTAGTGAGAAATATTATTTTAGGTATTTAGCATATTTAATAGAAAGCAGAAAAGGGAGATATTTTAAATAAAACATTAATGTTGTATATTACATAATTTTTGTGTATAACTATTCTTACATGTTAGAATCACTATCATTATAAAATGAGGCATATTGCTTTTTCCCTTAAAACAATTTTCAGGAAAAGCAGCACACGAGCACGCAATTGAATACCACTCACAAGAATATTTTGTGTCGCATTTTATTTTACAGTTGCACTTTTTAATTTAAGTTCAGATAAACTTTTTTTGTCGACATTATCGGTGCCAGCTCCTGATTTCCAATTCTGCATCCAAAATTTTGTGCAAGAGGTAATTTGAATGACGGTTCACAACACTGTAGGGTGCGTAAATAACTTTTATTAAATTATTTTATCTTTTAATAATTTTCAAACGTATATATATAATACATTTGTAAAGTTGACGTGTATGTACATTGAAAATAATTGCAAAAAACTGATGTAGGGGGTGTAAGATGAGTAATGGAATACATTAAGAGAGATTTTGGAATTTTTCTCTGTTTGTCTGCTTGTCTGTTTGAACGCGCATCACGCAGAAACTACTTAACCAATGAGGTTCATCTAAGCTTGGAGTAACATTTAGTTCTTATTTCATCGAAATCGGCCTAGAATAAGCCAAGTTTTATGAAAATCGGTCTAGTAGAACAGGAGATACAGCTTGATCTCTACAATAAGCGTATTTGCACGGCATAAACTTTTAAGATCAAACTTCTGTAATATTCCAGAAAATTCGAGAGTACTCTGGAATATTCCAGAAAATTTGTGAGTTTTCTGAAATATTCCAGAATGGTGATTCTACCTCAAACGTCGTTTATAAAGAAGCTATTTAGTCAATTTCAAAATTCCACGCGAACGTAACCGCGGGCATAGCTAGTAAATAATAAATATGAACCGCAAACAATAATCAATCAGTTTAAACAATCAAACACAAATAGTTTTTATAATGTTAAAATGTTAAGACAAATAACTTCACACTATATACATAAGTACATACGCCTAGTAAACATAAACATACCAGCTAATTCCACTGTAAACTGTTCTCATGCGCTTTATGAATTTTGGGAGAGCTGTCGCTTTTATTACATGCGCCGCATCATGCACCCATTTTAAAAATTCACAACTCGAATACTATATGCAATATCAACTTAGTTCTTGTCTTAAAAACATTTTCAATATATTGGGTATGTTTTTTAGCATAGTTTGTACACAAAAAATTTAAAATTGAAGTACTTGCTCGTATGTCGAAATTCTTACTACAATATTTTATAGTTACAGATTTCATATTTTTTTCCCAAAAAACTAAACATATTTAAACAATGCCATCGAACTTCATCCAAGCGCTTATGTCTTTAGTGTATACTATAAAAAAATTAGATGGATAGCACTCATAGTTTCTTTTATAGGACGTGTTATGTATTAAAAAACATTTTTTTAGGAATTACCATTTCGTTTCTTTTCTTATCATTTAAGAAGTTATGCAAGAGCTGATAAGAATCCGACAAGTCATTTCTGGTGTCCTATATAACCCTTTTTGCAAATCTGAAGTTGAAAAATGTACGTCATGTCGGAACAGGTTACTTGGAATTTAGAGCGATTTCGTACTGTTGGACCCCAGACTATTCTGCAAACGTGGAAAGAATGTTTTCTTCATATGGATTTATTCATTCAGATATTGGGAATAGACTGGGCAATGAAAAAGCATGCATATGTTTGCTAAGTTAATGTTTTAAGCATTCAAATTAAAGGACTCTGGACACCTAAACACCTTCTCTCAATGCATTAAATGTTACTTTTCTTGAAACATTACCATTTAGTTCTGTACAGGCATAGACAAATCTTTGTCTTAATTTTTCTACATCAACGGACAAAAATTCTATGTTAACTCTGGAAACCTAGGAGGAAACTGGCGCCTTCCAGTCTAACTCGGCAGAAATTCCTTTTGTTAATGGCAATAGTAATCGAATCTTTTCAGGTAGGAAATAGCCATGTCTCGAGTGACGTTAAAAAAATTTAGCCAGCTCTTAGACTATTACATAACCATTTCTTGTGTTTATGAACCGCCCGACAAGATCTCGAGTTTCAAAGTTTTTAAGGCGCCACCGGTGGCTGAAAGCACATCTTGGTCACAGGCGCATGATTCGTCGTGAAATCGATATATTACTAGTATATCTTATTTCATTCATTCGAACCAGGTCCCGTCCTTCCTGAGTCTCTCTAACCCCGATAATCCAGCACGATGCCTGGCCGTTTCCATTGAGTTTTACAAGTTTACAAATAAAATAAGGGCGATTAGGATTATTTGAAATAATGCTGTGTTGAATAAACTGCCTCAAAATGATACAAACTGGAAATTTAAATGAAAGGAGCTATATTTTGGAGCCCAGGAATTTTTCGGAGGATCGGGTGAGCAATTTTGCAAGCTAAATCTGTTTTGACGTTTGGTTTTGATTTTTTTAAAAGAGGAAGTTATAGTACAGTGATGATGGCCTCAAATTTGATATGTGAAGGAAAAAATGAGGGGTAGATGAATCTTGGCATAGTTGTTAATATTCACTTAGTCTTTCTGGAGCCGATAAGTCTATATATAGTCTGCCCTAAAATCGAGGGCAAAGTTTTATAGAGGGGAGGAAAGATAGGCAAGTCTATGAAATTCTTGTTAATTTGATATAAAAATTGAGGCTCTTGAAGTCATGGCCAATTGTTACACAAGATATCAAATTTTTAATCTTTAATTTAGCAATTTACCCAAAAACAATGTCTTACGTCAAAAATACTGTATACAATTGAAAACTTATTCAATTATCCTGAAATTGATTCCTGTCACATCCCTTACGATCCTAACAAGTGCATGGCACAGGGTGGACCAAATTGATCGTCTATCTTTTTCAACTACCGAGCTACAGAGTTTTTGAAAAATTGGCATTTTGGATGACTTCTTATCTCAATTACCAAGTGTCGAATCGAAAATCGAATAACTCATTCTTAAGTTACTTTTTTGAATAGAATCCGTTGTTTATAAGAAGAAAATTATGCATGACTCAGTTTTCGAGATATAGACATAATCTGTATTTTTTTAAAAATTATTTCATTATTCGATCGTAATTTAAATTAGCTAGCTATCCAACGATATATCATATGTCATATTTATTATTTAAATGCTTAATTTGGGGAGGATTGGATAGGTATCTATATATCAGTCAGGACTAGTTTATCAATGTCTAGTTAGCTAAGTTATCTAAATTGATTAATTTAGCTAACTGGACAGTAATAAACAACAAAGTAGTTTAGATATTGTTTAATTTTTAGGACATAATGGTCCTATTTTGTGGCCAGCTAGATCTCCCGACATAAGTCCTGCCGATTTTTGGCTTTGGGGTTGGGGTAACTCCTGTCTTCATTCGAATTGCAACAAATGCTGTAAGGAGGTGTCAAAAATGCATAGATGTCAATGGAAGACAATTCGAACATTTATTGTAGTTTAATTTTCCTATTTTTGGCAAAATTGTTTTATATTAATAGTTTTCCATGGCCTCCTCACAAATATATTAAATTTTTCGAAAATTAACCACTTTTTCTAGAGATAAATATGAGATATGATATACTGTTTCAGCTAAAAGTCCCCGGGTCATTATCTCGTAAAATAATAAAGATACTTAAAATTTGAAAATGGTGGATAATTAACACTAAGAAAGGTCTTAAATAACTACAGTTAGAATTGTTCCTTCGCAGTGCACAGAGATGGCGCTGCGGTGAGAAATTATTTTTCGATGGCTGGAACCTTGAAACATGATTCATACGATTAATGAATAAATTGTGAATGATTTTGACTAAAAGTTTTGTAAATACCAGCCGTTTTGGAGCTACATGAATTTTTTTCTCCATTTTTTTGTCTCTGTAAATTTTGAAAACTTCTGTAACTTTTCTGTTTATCATTTTAGAACACCAATAATTTAGAACTTGTATCTTATTATATTCCATACTTCTTAGATTATTACATATTTTGAAAATTTTTACTAATTTTAAATTTTAAAAATTAGTTGCATTAGTTGTATTTGATCGGCACATTTCTAAAATCGTAAATATCGCTCGTACAGAAAAAATTTTCATATCATTGTGTTAGTGAACGAATTCTAAACAACTTTCAAAATGTCCTGTCCGTCCGTCCGTCACGCTTCTTGTAAGCACGATAACTTAAGAAAGAAAAGTCCGATTGTATTGAAATTTAGAACGTAAGTTAGTGTTAGCTAGAGAAAGAACCCTATTGTCTTTGAAGACAATCGATCAGTAAATAAAAAAGTTATTAATTATTTAATTTAAAAAAAATATATTCTCTTAATTTCTGTCGCTTGAACTAAAATGGAAATCTTGCGAAATATTATTTCTATAATATATTTTTTTTATTTATAAATTTTACTAATATATATTTCATAGAAGTACGAGTTGAAATATGTATGAATGTCGAAAGACATATATCACAGACAATAAATGTTCGTGGCAATATGTGATGGGGCAGCGGCTGATGTTTTGCGTTGCAATCCAAAGGTCCCGTGTTCGAATCCCACACAGGTTGAATATTTTTTTTTCATTTTTTTTTCATATATTTTTTTTCACAACAAAGATGGTATCACAAAATTTAGGATATCCAAAAACTAACATTATTTACAAGAAAACTGCGAAGAGTATCCTATAGAATGTGTAACAATTATATATAAAAAGCTCAGTAAATTGGCGAAGAGTACGTTTTTAGCTTGTTTTATGTTCTTGCAGTGATTTGCGTTTTTTAAAACAATATTTGACCATTTGAAAACAGTTTCTTAATGTAAAATAAGAGGCATTCAGCTCTTAACAATTATTTGTGCGGAAAGCTGTAGACTCATGGGTTGCTGAAAGAGTTTGTATTTTCCATTTTTATCGAATTTATTAATTCAATGGTTATTTTTAAGTCATAGAATGTAAAAATAGAATCTTGATACACGATACACGGCTAAAGATAGGTGAACGTGTAAACGAAAAATAAAAAAAAAAGAGAGAAATGGGCCCCAGTCGTCAGAAGTTGTTACTGTAGAATTTTGTCGTCCTATCATTTTTATGCAGTACAATTTTATTAACGTCATTTTCAGGGTAGCAGTATCGACTCCAACGAAAATGCCTTCGACGACATGAAGCAACTAATAAGTGTAAGTCATAAATTTTACAAGTACTTGAGCAAAGAAAGCTAAAATAATAGCCCACCTCGGACAAAATTAATATCTAGCTGAATTTTGCAGAATATTATCTTCATGTCAGTAACAACATATAAAACTCCAACGTCCCCCATATGGGGGCATCATCCCAAAAACTACCCTTAATGGTACAATTATTCAATTTTTAGCTTATTACTTAGGAATTAAACATTTTAGGTGTGAAGCAACGTGCAGCGCGGTTAGGAATTGGATGGGTGAAATCCACTTTGGGAAACACAGCGATTTCGTCAAACTTTCTAGCGGCTTGTATATCAGCGTATACACGGAAGCTATGTAATTTCAAGACGAGGATTGCGTAGTGGATATATCATCCTTCGGAGGGGATGTAAAGCAGATGGTCCCTTGTCTATTAAATGTTAGGCAAGTAAAAGATCCCTACTCTTCTTACGAGAAGAGGTTCGGCAACATTTTCAAGTTGGAGGTAGCTCGTCTCCTGGCGTCGGTGATAGGCCCTGGTAGCGGAAACAGGCCGACGTTAAATAAAGATAAAAAAAAGCTCAATTAATGCAAGAGCTGGAAATCGTCAAATCGTTCAGTGATGATATCAAAATGGAATTTGGCTTAGGCAGATGCTCTACAGTGGCCCTCCAACGAGGTAAACATGTGAAATGTCAGAACCTCATACTGAGTGTTATCAGTCTGAAATACGAAGTGTGGATCTGGGGGAAACATATAAGTACCGCCAGTGGCGGTCTGGCCAGGTCGGCGAGTCGGCAAATGCCAACTGGGCCTTTTGGTGCGGGAGCTAAGTGGCTTTTTCGGAAACTCATCGTTACAAGCATTTTCTATGCGTTGATTAATTCTATCGAACTTAAATAACGACAAAATAGACTTCTGGCATATGTCAGCCCGTCGAGTTGGCCATGGTTCAAGATATAAAAATCAGTGAAATTATATCATCCTAGCAAGGCTAATTTTTTTTGTGTGTACACATTTTATGTTTAGAATTAATAAAATAAGATCGCCAGAAAGTGTGGGCCGTCAGTGGCGCAGCCAAAAAGGTCAAATATGTAAAAAAACTGAGTTATATAGCATGATCGTTACAAGTTTTTTTTTTAGGCTAAGCATGTTTATTTAAATGTTTTGAACACAGAAAAAAATTCCCAGAAAGAAACTCCCGTCAGCAAGGCTAGCCAGAAAGAAAATATTTAGGATTTTTGAAGAAAATTGGATTTTTTTCTCATATTTCATCTCAGAACTCTAACCTCATCGTTACAAGTTCTGGCTCCTTAAAACGTAAATATAAGCTCCTTCAAAAATGGAATAGCCTCTCCAGAAAGTTCTTAGTGTCAACAAAAGTACCATAGGCTCTTAAATATACAGGAATTTAACACTTTCGGCTAATTTGACTTCCTACCGTGCCTCAGATGTATTGTATCATTATTACTTTTCTGGCTCCGCCTCCTGACGCCCCACACTTTCTGGCGATCTTATTTTATTCATTCTAAACATAAAATGTATGCCCAAGGAATCACTACTTCCACATCCAGATTCTCTATCCAAGTCACTCACAACGATAAAACTTTGTATGTGAAAATAATTGTTTATGGAACTTTAATAATATAATATTTGAAATCCTCTACCCCAAAAACCCATAAAACGATACCCCACATCGATAGTGGGGTGGGGGTGGTGATAGGGGTAGTGGGGGTGGATGAAGTAAAAAAATATTTTGAAGTTTCTGGTTCCTGTACATACACTAAATCACAATTTTTTTTCATCCCCTCTAATAAGGAGGTGGCGGGTGGTAATGGGGGGTGGCTAATGCCAAAAATTTTTTTGAGACCTTAGCTTCTCATGTATATACTAAATACCAATTTCATGGACTCTTACCTGCTTGATTTACCCATTTACCCCAAATTTACCCCAATTTACCCCCCAACCCTTCGACGGAACAAGATGAAAATATAATCTAGTTCTAGATCTCGTTAAAGTACCAAATTTCAAGTCAATATGTTAAACGGTTCCAGAGTAAACGTGCGCACAAAAAAAAGTTACAGACAGACCGACAGACAGACAGAAAATTTTTTTTCTCTCAAACTTAAAATCTCGACGTTTCATGACATTTTAAGCCTATTTGGACAATAAAAATTTTAAAAAATTTTTTTGTCGTTACTATACTTCCACTGGACGTAGAAGTAAAATGAGCCTTGTAACGATGACATGATTTCAAAAACATTCAAATTGCTGACGAAATGCGTTTGAATGTTTATTTATTTTTAAAAGTTTTGGCATATGTGGTGAGCTGGTGAGTACTTTTGGCTTCTTTTGGCCGTTTCGTTCCGTGGCGCACAGTAGGAAATTTATGGCTTTATATTTGAACTTAGCGACCTCAAAAACATAGAGTTAATAAATGATGTTAATTTTTTAATATTTTATGACTATTTTGACAGATAGTTGACAGCTGCCAATATCGGCAACTTGACATCAGATATTAATCTGCGACCTTAAAGACATTTAAATTATCAAAATTCTCTTTTTAAAAATGTGATAAAATGCGCAAAGAAAAATAGACTATAATAGTTTAGTTTAAACTACAAGCACAAGCTACAGTTAAACTTAGGTTAAGCCACCAATGTCCATTGTATAAGTGACTGTAACGGCCAACTGGAGTTTAACTATTAATTGGTGGATGGAGTACCAGTTAAACTCCAAGCTGCGGTTAAATACATGCACAAATTGACAAATATGTGTGGTGTGATGTTTTTATAATCTCAATACTGTGTAGTCCTTCTTTTCGCTGGATCCATTTTTAAGGAGTAATATTCCAATTAACCCACAAAATATATATTATTATTATATATATTTTTTCTATGTTCCAACTAACAAAATACAGCATGCTACAAAATACATGTCGTAATATAACGTAATTAGCACACAATTTGGTTGCCAACTGTCAGTAGTAATAAAAAGAAGTATTAATATTTTAGCGAAGTTTGCGTAACATATTTTAATAAAGTTCGCTTAAATTAACTATAAGATATACAAAGAGCATACTGCAGCTAATCTAGTTTAAACTTCCGATTAAACTTTTGTTTAAACTTGGGTTTAAACCAAAGTTTAAACATATCCTATACAACTGGCCCTTAATGGTCAAAAGTAAAAATAAGAATCGACTTTTTCCAAATTTTAGCAGTGGTAGAGTAAACTACAGTTCTTGACGATTACTTAAAAAAAATTACGGCAATCGATGAACCATAAGGCTGCAAAAAAAAAATTGGAGACTGGAGAACACATGACATAAATCGTTATTACACAATAAGTGTTGATCCTACTTAAATACAAAAACACATTTTCTATGCGCAATGAATTGGACTTTTAGGATAAACAAAAACATTTACCAGAATTATACTGGTTTTGATATTTTTAATGCAACAATACCAAAATAGCCATTTTTGGCATTTTTTGCTGTCTAGCTGCTAAACCAACGATTGTATTAAAATGAAACCAACGTAAATTTTCTTATATTAGGGTCGTACAAGCATGAAAGAAAAATGGGCGAAAAAAAGTAGGTTCACTTTTTTTTTAAAAAAGGGGTTTTCAAAATTTCAACTTCCCGTATCATGAAAACCGCGTGGTATCCGATGAAAGTTTTTTCACAAATCATCATATCTCCTTAAGGGCATTAGTATGTGTAGTATTGTAGATTGGAAATAATAGCCGTTTGTCCTGTACAGAAGACCCCCAAATTCGGACAGCGCGACCTTTCCGGCCTCGTATAGTCAAAACTGTTTGTCCTACGGCAAGTGTGTATATATATTATGTAGAGGAGGGATGAATCTTCAAAAAGTGTAACTTGGTAAAGAGCCCTACGGGCAATAGGAAACAGATATGGACACATAAGTAAAATTTCAAAGTTTCAACCCCTAAAAATAGGGGACGCACATGGTGTAGCAGGGTATAGTTTTCTGTGCTTGCTTATTATGCACTCTTAAACAACTTCCACAAAAAAAGTCCGCAGTATGCAAAATTTTTTATTATGTCTAATTCGACTGGAGTATATAAATAATGTATCTATACAGTACCTATTTACACGACAAAAGTAATAACGAAATAATAATGTATAGTAGTCTCCATATTATTAATACACATAAAAAAAATCCATAAAAACATCCCATAAGTAGCCAGGGCGGCGCCAAGGTTTTTGAGTGAAAGTATCCAAAATAAATGATACTAAACAATTGAATGGTGTAAAAATTCAAAAGGGTCTCGCCGGTTAAGTATATGGAATTGGGCCCAGCGGCTTATTGGAGGCTATTCATTCACATGAATGTGGCTTATGACTAGGAATGTTCAATAAAATATATAATAAACCTCTATCCCCTATATCATCAGAGTTACGGGGGTTACAACCCTCAACTTTAAAATTAATTTTTTTCAAAACTATTGAAGATAATTAAACGAAATTAATAGGAGATGTTGATATAAAATAGCTTTATATTTAACATTTTTTTTTACAGTCCTATTACGTCATTTAGTATGTAAAAAAAATAATTTAATTCTTGAGGCTACTGTTTTTATATCAACGAGTGACACCTACCAAATAGATCCATGTTATTTAACACTAACATAATTGTCGTGTGTAAAAATTACCGCAAGGTCAGATTGGTGAAAAATGCTTAAAAATATAAACCTAGGTAATGAACACAGGCACACAAAAAAAATTAAATGCGAAGACCTAGACCACTTAATTCCTACTCATTTGGAAGCTAATAATCGAAAAAACATACTACTACTTTTAGCTTGGCTCTCAATTATTTTTTTTGCTTAAATATTGATTTTATTAGACAATATGGTTAGGTCATTTTAAATAATCCACAATATCTCCTCAGGAAGACACACTAGCGAAAATGTTTCAGACAAAAGTTGTTCCGTTCAGAGGGGGAACATCTTTTGGGCAGAACAATCCCCCCCCCTGATGGGGGGTGGAGAAGTAGATTTCGTGGGCGCAAGACAAAAATATAAAATACCAATAAAAAATGTTTTATTGTAAAAAATTGCAGTATCTATATTTGCCTCCAAACTAAATACAAACATTAAATATAACAATAATAGATGGAAAATAAAGAAAATTTCAGCTAGATATTAATTTTGTTCAAGAAATAGGGTAAAGCACTAAAACCCGTAAACTCATTATTATTACGCTTCTAGGAGGAAGATAACGAGAAGACTAATACATTGCCATGGGCCAGCTTTAATTTCATCAATTCCATAATAGGAAGCGGAGTTATAGGTAAGGAAATATACATAAAAATGATACATTCAAAAAAAAATTACTTTTAGGAATCCCGTATGCTCTTCACGAAGCAGGCTTCGGCTTTGGAATGTTGCTCCTAATTTTTATAGCTTACGTGACAGATTACTCTTTGATACTGATGGTGAAGAGCGGACATCTTAGTGGGAAGTTTTCGTACCAGGGTATTATGGAGGCCGCCTTTGGAAAACCAGGATATTTTTTGCTGGGCACTCTGCAGTTCGTGTATCCGTTTGTAGGTGAGTGTTTGCATAATAACTTAATAAGCAAATACAGGATGATTCGTTTTGGCGGTCTATTAGAAGTATATGGAATTTCAAGTCAATATCTTAAACGGTTCCAGAGTAATCGTGCGCACAAAAAAAGTTACAGACAGACCGACAGACATAATTCTTTTGCTCAAATTAAAATCTCAACATTTCATGACATTCTAAGCCTTTTTACCATTAATTATTTTTATTTATTTGCTTTTATCATGATTAGAAAATATTATTTAGGTATTATGCAAATCAAAACTTACACACTTTTTTATTTATTATGAAAATAGGTATTTTCATAATAAATAAAAAAGTGTGTAAGTTTTGATTTGCATAATACCTAAATAATATTCTCTATTCTAAGCCTATTTGAACAATAAAATTTTTTTGCCACTGGATATGGAAGTAAAATCAACGTATTACCAATTATTGTTATTGAGATATTAATTTTTTATTATGCAACTTTTCTGTCAAGATTTTAGGAAAAAATTAATATCTCAGAAAATATTAGTTACTCCCGCATCCAGTAACACAAAAATTTTTTTTGGAAATTCTTATTGTTCAAATAGGCTTAGAATGTCATGAAACGTCGAGATTTTAAGTTTGAGCAAAAAAAAGTTTGTGTCTGTCGCTTTGTAACTTTTTTTTTGTGCGCACGTTTACTCTGGAACCGTTTAAGATATTGACTTGAAATCTGGTATACATATGTATTTTAAGGAGATCTGGAACTAGATTTTATTTTGATCTTATTCCGCTGAAGGGTTGGGGGGTAAATTCGATGTGGCATATCGCCCTATGGGCTTTTGGGGTAGGCGATATCAAATATTATATTATTAATGTTCCATGAACAATTATTTCCACATACAAAATTTTTTTCGTAGAGAAAGAAAACCTGGATGTGGAAGTAGTGATTTCTTGGGCAGCGGTTTTCTAGGTATAGGAAACCTTTAACGAAATATCCTCTAAATATTCTGTGATATTAAAAAAAAAATGAAAATGGGGACATTCTATTAAAAATAACAAACTTTGGACCAACTTCCGGTATAACCGGGCATGCCCTTATTTTGAAAATATTTTCGTCGAATAGGATGTATTCAGTTAGGACTATAGCCAAATTTTCGTATCAAAATGATTTTTCTTCCTCTATATATTTCTAATCGACGGCCAAAATGAACCACCCTGTATACTTATAGCCCGGGAGTTAGCGACAGAAATTTTAGCCTGATTTCATTAGCATTTTTTTTAAACATTATTCTACTATCTTTGTGCCAATTACCAGGTGATTCAGTTTGGTATTCGCCCCCCTGTATCTTTTTTATTTTAACAGAAAACTACAATAAACCATATATATTTGCAAATCGTTTGTCAAGCTCTATCGAATGATGCCCTTAAATCATATTTTTAATCACATATTACAAAATAACGATAGTCAACTTTTTTTTTCAAATGGTATGCTACACATTTTTTTGCCGATTGTTGTAGAGCTTCTCTTTCTGCATTCAACCATGTGAAAAAAGTATACACTTCCATAAGGAATATTTCGAGAAAATTAATAAAATACGAAAAAACTTCATTTAAAGGTTTTGTTTCTGATTCAACATAGTTAGCCATGGAAACAATTGAATTTTGTCATTGTTAGTAATGTCAAATTGAAAATACTGTTATTTGTGACTGTGTTATTCGTTTTTGTTTTATGTTATACTTCTAAATAGATTTACACAATGGTATCTTACAATAATGAAAAGAATTGGACATGATATTAATTTATGGAGAGTGCGGAAAAAACATAAAGTAGCCAAACGTTTATATCAAGATCGCTTTCGAAATAGGTCGGTACCATCAGTCAAAATGTTTGTAAAATTGGCAAAAAATATGAGCGAAAGTGGAAGTTTTGAGAAAAAAAGAAACGTTTTTAAACACCGTTAGATTTCTTCCTTTGGTTCTATCTAAAAGAAAAAGTTTACTTTATACCTCTAAATGACGTCGAAGATCTTAAAACTAGAATACGAATTGAATGCTGCAGATTAAATGTTAAAATTAATTCTTCAACATAAGGAAAATTTCGAGAAAATTAATAAAACATGATAAAACGTCATTCAAAGGTTCTTTCTGAATCAGCATAGTCAGCCAAGGGAGCAATTGAATTTTGACATTGTAAGTAATGTAACTAGTACCAACTAGGCAAATCAGATTCGAAAGAGAGGGATTCTCCGATTAAAGAACTTATATCTAGATACATAACAGGCTATCTTTTCACTATATACCTTGTTTGCTCCTAACATAGTCACATGATATGTCCATTAAAATGGATAGATGAACATCACATCCCATAGGCAACAGTGGCGTTGTGTGTGTAGAAAATGTGTAGAATGGTAAATATTTTCATTAAAATGAATTATTGCCATTCCTGCATTACCGGCTCTTTATATAACGTGATGTAGGCATACGATATTACAGTAAGATAAAACAGTAAGATAAATATGTATTGAAAGCATATTAAAATTTAATTGCTATTTACTTTATAACTGTAAACTGAACTTCATCATGTTACGACTATGGAACGATCGATTTTCTTCTTTTCTAAACTGCTTTCTGCAAACGGCAGAGCACTTCACTATTTATTTGCACAAAATATATTGTCACTAAACTGTGTAAATATGAATAGAGAATATTATTTAGGTATTAAGCAAATGACAACTTAAAATAAAATTACTTTTTCACCAGTTTTTGGTCGGAGAACACGAAAAACATTTATTGACATTAATGGCCGAACTGTCAACTGAGATTATGATAATCGAACTGAAGCCGATCGTGCACGAGCGGCCGCGAATACGCCGATGGGCCAATCAGCAACTTATGGGAAGAAGTGCCTTAGATTGTGAGTCTTTCAGCGACAAATAAATCAATGCCATTATGTATCTAGATATAAGTTCTTTAATCGGAGGAGGGATTTGTACGAGGATTGTGTACGTTACTGATGAGGCGTAAAAATTTCGAAACAAAGTTTAATGTTTTGACCAAACAAAGTTCTGTTTTTAAATAATTATGTAATTCATTTTTATATAAACAAACATTTAATGTCGTATCTTTAGTTAATTCAACATACATGTTGAAGAATTTCAACATTTAATCTGCGGCATTTAGTTTGTATTCTATTTTTAAGATCTTCGACATCATTTAGAGGTGTAAAGTACATTCTTTCTTTTAGATATGGCCCAAGGAAAAAATCTAACGGTGTGAGATCCGGTGATCTGGCAGGCCACTTGACTCCCTCACTACGATTTCCGATCCATCTACCTGGATAAGCTGCATTTAAGTAATTCGTTACAATTATAGCATTATGTGGCGGTGCCCCATCTTGTTGTAATATCATGTTATGCCTAATATATAATGGAACGTCTTCTATGAAATTTAACAACTCTTCTCTTAAAAACTGTAGATATCTTTCTCCAGTAAGCGTGCCTTCGTAAAACTTTGGTCCTATAATTTGTCCGTTGAGAATTCCACACCATACGTTAATTCCCCAGATATTTTGGAAATTAGTTTCCCGAAGCCAGTGAGGATTATCCTGCGACCAATAATGGCAGTTATGTCTATTGACAATTCCATTATTATGGAAACAGGATTCATCTGACCACATGATGCGATCTAATATAGTCATTTCTTGAGCAACCGCCAACCACGCTACAAAATTTAGACGTCTCTCGTAATCTCCTGGAAGCAAACCCTGATGTAAATGTATTTTATATGGTCGCAGTTTATTGTCTCTCAGAATTCTTTGAAATTGAAGAATATGAAATATCAGTTTCTGTCGGTAACTGACGAATAGAAATATGCGGGTCTACGAAAACACGGGCTAAAACTGCATCTGTATGTTCCTCATCTCGTGCGGTTCTGGGCTTGAAAACGTATCTTTTTTTCTCAAAATTTCCACTTTCGCTCATATTTCTTGCCAATTTTACAAACATTTTGTCTGATGGTACAGGCCTATTTCGGAAAGCGATCTTGATATAAACGTTTGGTTGCTTTACTGTTTTTTCCGCACTCTCCATAAATTAATATCATGTCCAATTTTTCTTCATTAGTGTAAGATACCATCGTGTAAATCTATTTAGAAATATAACATAAAACAGAAACGAATAACACAGTCACAAATAACAGTATTTTCAATTTGACATTACTAACAATGACAAAATTCAATTGTTTCCATGGCTAACTATGTTGAATCAGAAACAAAACCTTTAAATGAAGTTTTTTCGCATTTTATTAATTTTCTCGAAATTTTCCTTATGGAAGTGTATACTTTTTTCACATGGTTGAATGCAGAAAGAGAAGCTCTACAACAATCGGCAAAAAAATGTATAGCATACCATTTGAAAAAAAAAAGTCGACTATCGTTATTTTGGCATATGTGATCAAAGAGATGATTTAAGGACGTCATTCGATACAGCTTGGCAAACGATTTACAAATATATATGGTTTATTGTAGTTTTGGTTAAAATAAAAAAGATACGGGGGGCGAATACCAAACTGAATCACCTGGTATGTAAAAAAGTAATGTTGACTGAAATCTAACGCTGAAATTTTTTTGTGAATTAAGCATATCATGAAATGTCCAAAAAAGTTTGCCTGTCATCTTACCTGCTAGACAAAATTTATCTGTTACTGGAAGAAGTATCGGAAGAGACAGGACGACCACCCAACCACCCACCCAAGATCCTGCGGGTACAGACCGAAAATGCTACCAAAGCAGTTGGGTCTGCCCTTCCTCGAGCTACACAGCTCATCCTTACCCTACCGATGATCCGGATGACAGGATGCCAATTGGCACTCTGTGTACCGGCAGTCACTCCTGCCAAAAACCCAAAACACCCAACTGACCGATGACTACTCCCCGGGGGGGACAAGCTGGCGAAGAAAAGAAGACCAAGACAGAAGAACGCCAGAAGAGGCCTTAGCCAGCAAGGCCCAACGAGCCAGGACCCAGGGAGGTGGGCCGAAATCGTCTGCACCGCTCACATTCGTGAGTGGGGCCGACGTAAAGTAAGTTCGCCCGCTCTGCACGAGGCTGGTCCCCGGTCTACAGCGATGCATTGGGGTAAAGGGCAACAGCCCTGCCCGGCCCCAGTCATCCGAGACCGACATCTTTAGCCAAGAATATTGGCGTGGCAAAAAACCGAAACAGTTTAACACGTCATTAACGTTGTATTATAGTTTATAATATAAAATGTAAGAAATGCCATGAGTGCTACGGCAG
This sequence comes from Rutpela maculata, assembly GCA_936432065.2. Classification (NCBI taxonomy): domain Eukaryota; kingdom Metazoa; phylum Arthropoda; class Insecta; order Coleoptera; family Cerambycidae; genus Rutpela; species Rutpela maculata. The sequence continues at coordinate 2,454,137 of OW386292.2, read as the reverse complement.
TATAATTTATTGATTGGCTTGAAACTTACATTTACGAGAATATAATACTTTAAAAATAAACCAATCGCAATTTAAAACAATCCAAAAATAGATATTTTTTTTGCTGAATCTATTTATGTTATAACAAATTTCGAATGGTCATATTCTATAATAATTTTAACACAGGGAATCCATATTAATGATTCAAAACATTCCATAAATAATGGTTATTAAACTGTTAACGAAAAAAATTAAAATCTTAATTAGTTGTAGGTACCTCATTTAAGAAAAAATATAAACATTTCCTGAATACACGTGGAATATTCCTGTAATTCTAATGATGACCCTGAATAATTTGATTTTTTCAGCTATCAAGTAAATAAATAGCTGTGTTGCTTTTGTTAAATTTACTAATTGAATTTTTTATGCATATTTTATTAATGGCAATTTTCTGATGAGACTTATGTACTTTGTCCAATTTTATGGATAATAAATCCATCTCAATGTTACTATAATAGCTTAGCTCCGATTTGTATCATCATCAAGGTTCTTTAAACTATAACGAGCCCATATAATGTTGTTCATTATACTATAATATCGAAGTTTGAAGATTTTTTTCATAAATAACTTAATTATTTATAATACGAGTATTAAAAAGTAAAATATATATTTTTCTATTTATTTACGAGACAAAAATATGGAATATGTTATTTAGAGTAAGACCTACTACCTATACACAACATACAGTGGGCACCGCACTTTTGTAAACTTTCTTATTTTTGATTTACCCAGAAAAGATCATTCTTTATAAAAAGTTTTGTTTGTCTTGGAAGTCATAAGCAGTTGTCAAACAAGATAAATTATACAGGGTATTCTAATAATTAGAAAATATGAAACCAATTTAAGTAAATTACCTATTTTTATTGAACATTTTATTTAACAAAGCTTTTTCAATTATGAAGAAAAGCTTAAATAGGTACGGAGTTGAGTTGCAAAATAAGGAAATAACAATTTCAACCAAATTAAAAATTATTCCACATGTAGACCTCCTACTAGTACACATTTTTCTAACACTTTTCTAAATTCTTCATAGACAGATGAGATCACATCTTTATTTATGGTGGCAACAGCATCCACAACTTTTTGTTTTGATAAATCTACATCGCTTGAGTATAGTTTTGCTTTAAATACCCCATAAGAAGTAGTCCAACGGGGTTAGATCTGGCGAACAGGTTTGCCATGCTGTTGGACTATAGCGGCCAATCCACCTGTCTTGGAAGTGATTGTCTAACCATTGTCTAACTGGAATTGTAGAATGTGCTGGGCATCCATCTTGCTGAAAAATTATTTTTCTTTTAAATTCTAAATTTTCATTGTCCAGTTCGCCCAAAACAAAAATATTCAAAGAATAATGTTAAAAAATGGTCTTTTTTGGCCCATCCGTGGTGAAGTGTGGAAACCATCTTTTTTACTAATTTTGAGGTGCTGAATACGAATCTGTCATCCGAATGGGGAACTTGCCCATTTTTTATATATTTCATTAAAGTGTGTATTTATATGTAAAAACACGCCACACCGAATATCAGCTCTTAAATCGCAGTACTTACTTTGCAATAAATAATTAAAGTTGAAATCCTCGCCACTCCTCACGAAGAGCACTGTGACGTCACCGGGTGAAAACTAGTCTCGCGTGGTATTCAACAGATGGCGTACTTTAGCCATTCACCCTAATTAATAGACTGGGCGGCGGTTGGCTTTGAGACGTCCACATATTCGGTCATAAGTCTTTTGTTTTTTATGTTAGAGAAAAAATAATAAAGGTGTCGGAAAGCTCAATTAATTCTCTTTACATAAGCTGTCTACAAATTTTTCGAAAAAACCAATAATTATCGAGATATTCGAGGAAATGTAGGAAATTACACGTTTCCCTATAGAGTGTATGTAAATCTTTAAAAAATAAATTTTCTCAGAAGCCTTTGTTTCGAAGGGCCGAGATTAACGGAGTGTCAAAATAGTACGTGATATTAAGTGAAGATCGTAAATGAGATCGATTTCAGTTAATTACCTCAAAAAATAAAAAAAGAAATTTTAGAAAAATTAATTATATTTCAATTAGCTAGAGTAGTGTTTTGGTGTACGAGCCAAGATTAAAAAGTTGCCAACTGTAGAAGCTTAAAATTTGCGATTTTTTGCCGTACGTGGCCGACATTTCTGTAGTTATCTCCGAAACGAAAAAAAAAATCAAAAGTCTGGTGACAGCAAAAGATTCGTAATGGAAAATACTCGTTTGACCTTGCTTTTTATTTCGAGCTAACTCCCACCATTTTGGAGATATCTGCAAAAAAAAAAACAAAAAACAGCTTACATTTCGGAGCCGAAAAAATTGCAAAAACATGCAATCTTGACACGTTCATATTTTTCGTTCATATTGGGACAAACGTATGATGTCGCGACGTAAAGAGGAAGTCTTCCAGATAAACCTGATCGTAAATTGCACGGCGAAATTCGAAAATTCGACTCGGCACTAACGAATCAAAAGTGACATTTTGTGACATTTCAGAATATTGAAGATGTTTTTCCAACGAATTTTAGGTTAGGTTGTGTCCACCGCTAGTTGCTTCTGACAAATGAGCATGCGAAAGCAGAATCGGTGTCGCTTGACGCCGTCATCCGACTTTCACCCTCTGACGTCACGTTTCAGGAGTGGGTAAAATCCGGCAGATTTTAATCGCTTATATTTCTGGAGGATTTTTTTTTTTAATTTTTTGTTGTCTATGGGGTTTTTAATAATGTTAGTTTACGATTTTGAGTATTTTAATTCAATTTTATTTTTTGGGCAAGTTCCCTATTGGCTAAAAACATCGAACAAATAGTAAAAAACAACTCCTATTGGGTTGATATTAAAACTTGCAACAAAAAGTTATCCTTAGTGCAGAAAATTCCTTCAAAATACTCAGTTTCCCCCCCGTTTACCTCACCCTTCACCACCCATAAGAACGGTGTTAAGTTACACTATACTCCTCGTTAAACGGCTATTATCAGGTTATAATATGATTACTTTTGAATACTTTTACACCCATCACCACCAATTAAGGTGGTGGATTTTATTTTTTTAGGGTTTTTATTGGTTTTAATTGCAAAAGAAATCCCTAATCACCCAGTTTGATGTCTTTTTATCATAATAAGGTGATTTAGTCAATTCAGATACTCAGATTTCTGAATATTTCTCACACTTTTGGACTGGGGTATACGGTGTGCATATCACGATCCAGAAAATATTACTTGTTCTTTATATTAAAAAATACTAATAATTTAAATGACTTTTGTCCAAGGAGGGTTGAAGAGGAGAATTTGGTTTTTCTACTTCTTTTTTTTTTCTACTTAGTTATCGAAATTTAGTATTTTAGGAGAATTTACTGCAAGAAAATAACCTCTTAGTAATTCTAGTGTCAAGTTCTAATATCAATTCCTATGTCACCCTCAAATAAGGGTTGTTTCTTAATGTGTTCCCGGGATTTTTCGCCAAAACGGTTGACGGATTCGTTTTCAACAATTTTCAACAATTTTAGACTGCCGAAGGAAAAATCTGGTTCAGATCATTGATGACTGATATTATTTTAATGCTAATTATTTTAATGTTTAATATTATTTCATGTATAATATGTATGTCATAGAATAATTAATTACCAAGATCCCGGATCTTTTACATAATTAGTCTCGTGCAACCCTCTATATCAATCTCATAAGGATAAACGTAATCTGGTAACATTTATTCACATTTAAATGCAGTGCATTTACATCACACCAATGGGACAAACTATCCAAATCACTTTGCAACAGTGCAGCGTCAGAAAGACTTTCAATTATTCTGAATACTTTAAATCATTTCCAAACATTAAGAAAGTGTCGTTTTACTATTTTATTACCGAAACTATATCGTACGCAAAGAGATTAAATAAAAGAGGACCAACATGAGATCCTTGAGGAACTTCTGATATACAGTGTGTCTCACTTTTCACCACTACACCCCAATATCTCGGCCATTTGCTGATCGATTTAGATCAAATTTGGTATACTTCTTTTGCTTCATATTGTGATTAAAAAGTTATTTAAATTTTTTTTTTCGAAATTAAATACGCCTACTATGATCAAAAGAAATTGGCAAAAATTGGGAATTTATATTAGCGATTGAGATAGGGTTTTTGTTTTTACAGAATCTTGTTCGGCATGACCTAAAACCCCTGTATACCAAATTTCGTTAAAAAATATTCATTCCTTAAAAAAAATCATATCTAAGATTTCAATAATAATAATAATAATAATAATAATAATAATAATGTTTATTCATCCAGTAGATTATTACAAATAATATAGGATAAGTCATAAAACTGTAAAATAATTAAAAAAAAACATACGAGTATAAGTAACATACATGAGACATAAAAAATATATATATTACATATATATATATACACACATACGCATATAAACATAAATACACACATATATACACATACATACATACTGTTGAGAATTAACTGTAATTATCGAAGAATTTGCGCCTAGTAATTATCAATCGTAGGTTCGACGAAATTTTATTGCGTATTATTAGTTGCCTATCATTTTGTGTCAGTTAAGATTGCCCCCACCACTAGATACTTAGATAGAAGAATATAGAAACACTCGCGTGCTAGCAGTCATCGAGAACAGACGACGCGCGTTCTAGAAGTCAATCGACGCGCGTTCTAGCAGTCAATCAAAATAGACGACTCGCGTTCTAGCAGTCAATTAGAAATAGAAGACTCGTTGTGGAAGTCAATATTTTAAACCGTTGTGTGTGCGTGATCATATGTAACATTTAGAAGTTAGAAAACCCCAGGAAGATTGCTCCACTGGAACAGCACAGAGGCCTCTGAACAAGACATTCATCACAACCCCGGAGCAGGAGGATACAGAAACAGTACACGTGGTAAGCTCGCTTAACTGACCTAACGTTCATTTTATAGTTACTTTATTTACCTATTAATCCCAAATCAACTACATAAAGGAAAAATACAGTCTGCTTAGCTCTAATGAGCTTTTTGTTATATTAATAACGACCATTTTTTGGTGCCTTCGACCCGGATTGATAATTAATAGGTGAATATATTAGTGTGAAATTTTAGATTAGCGTTCTCCATTTCACGTTTTTTGTTAGATGGTCGGTTAGCATTCAAACTGTTGGCCAATGACAGAGTAGCTGCCAGAGCTCTCTAAATAGGAACTACTTTTCGTTGTACGGCGCAGTCGCAGCGTACGCTTGCCACGCCGTTCGAAGTAACAGCTGATTTAGATTTACACGCAAGGAGAAGACATTGCATTAATTTCGTTCTGTTTACCACAATTTAAAATATAGTTTGAAAACTGATTATTTAGCATTGGGTTAAATAATTCAGAAGTAGATAATTTTAACTTATAATACTGCTGGTTAACATTCAAGCAAATATAGTTATAGTGTTATAGTGCGATTTTTAATCCATTCTGTTTGTTTGTTTACATTAGCAGTTAGTAGATTCCGCGAAGTTAAAATTTCCCCATCATTTACTTGTTTAGATGGTGAATCCAGTGGTAAACTGAACTGTTTTAGATATTGTTATTTCAGCTAATAGTCGTGGAATGCAATGTTAATATCCCACTGTTGAGGGGTTAAATTAGTCATTTATAGCTAGTCAGAGGTACGGTTTTTGTAGTATAAATTTATTCTGAAATATTTCAGTGATTTATAACCTCGTAACCGTGGATAGAGATCATTTTCCTTTTGTTCATACATAGTGTAGTTTGTAGCGTCAAGGGTTGCCTTTGAGGTGTTCTCTCATATGGGAGCACTTTTAGACTTTTAGATTACCTTTTTTAGTTCTTTTCGTAACTCAAGTTTAGAGATTAGTGTAGATACTTTGGGAATCGCTTAGAGGGTTGTGTTATAGTGGTAGTAAAACACAGTTTAGTCAATCATAGAAAATAGTTACGAAATTATAGTTCAATTTCATTGTAGAAAATGTCAGCCGCAGACAAATTGAAAAAATACAGGGCGTTTCAGACATCTGAAATAAATAGATTGCAAGAAATTCATGAGATTTGCGAAAGGGCTTTAGCGGATAAAAAATATCATACTGCCTTTAAGTCGAGATTTGCACAATTGGAAGCGATTAAAGGGGAATTTGATAGAAATTATTCGGGTATTTTAAACCTATTAGCGCTTGATAAAGATGCAGATTTAGATGCTGAATATGCAATATTACGTAGTTTTGAAAAACAATATTATGCTATACAGACGGCACATACAGATCTTTTTGAAAAGGATGATAATAGGAGGATGTCGCTGTTGCATAATACTACTTCGGTTGTGCCTAGTCACATTAACCTTCCGAAAATAGAGTTGGCGAAATTTTCTGGAGACATTAAAGCTTTTCCCTCTTTTATTCAGCTTTATGATGCCTTAATTCACACAAATGAGAGTTTGTCAGACATTGAAAAGTTTAACTATTTACTGTCTTCGTTAAAAGGGCCGCCTCTTAGTATGGCTCAATACTTGCCGATGTTAGCGGGCAATTATAAGGTTGTATATGATAACCTGGTGAAAAGATATTCAAATAAGCGTTTATTAGCTAATGCTTATTTTTCTGAGTTAGAAAATGCTCCAAAAATTTCGTCAGATAGTGTAGTCGAACTTCGTAAACTTTTAGATAGTTATCAAGAAAACTTAGCAGCTCTTCGTAATTTAGAATTTCCAGTTGACCACTGGGATTTTATTCTTAGCCACATGCTCATGAAACGTCTTGATGGTGCGATACTTACGCGGTTTGAATTGCACCATGGTAGTACGACCACTATACCCACTTATGCGAAATTAGTAAAGTTCTTAGAAAACCATTGTGTCACATTAGAACAAATGGATCAATCTTCCTCTAGATTAAAAAATAAAAAGATAGATATTAGTAGATCACCACACTCTAGTAAGCCACAGCATAGGTCTGCCTTCTGTGCTACGGCCTCGAAGCCTGCTCACAGCCTAGATTGTTGTTTATGTAAATCATCCCACGTAGTTAGCAAATGTCCACAGTTTATAGAAAAAAATCCTCAAGAACGTTATCAATTAGTAAGACAGTTCCGATTATGTTTGAATTGTTTGAGCGCTGCACATAGCATCAAACAATGTAGCTCAAATTTTAGATGTCGAACTTGTCATAGTAAACATCATAGCATGTTGCATTTTAGTAGAAAGACTGAGCCACAGGCTCCTAGTACACCAGTACTAGAGTCGGTTAGTCATTCCCGCGCGGAGGAGTTGAACCCCGCCGGTAGCGCAGGTCCTAGCACCTCTTTTAGTTCCTTGTCGGGTTTCGTGCGTAATAAAAATGGAATTTTATTATCCACAGCTCTTATAGAAGTTAGAAATAGTAGGGGGATTTTTGAAAAATGTCGGGCATTATTAGATAGTGGAGCGCAACTTAGTTTTATTTCGCAAAAATGTGCTCATAGATTAGGAATTCGTCAGTTTGACACGTCAATGTCAGTTCAAGGGTTATGTCAGACACCACTAGTGTCTCAAGCCTCCGGGGTAGACATTACTTTGCGACCGGTTGGTAAACCTACTCCGACATTCGACCTTAGTGCTATAGTTTTGCCAAAAATCTGTTCAGATTTGCCTTCAGCGCATTTAGATATAGAAGCGTGGCCGCATCTGTGCAACGTCACTTTGGCGGACCCCAAATTTAATTGTCCAGGCCCTATTGACCTCCTTTTAGGCGCGGATATTTTCCCATTACTTTTAACTAGTGGGAGGATTCTAGGCGCAGAAAATACCCCTATAGCTATCAATACGGTGTTTGGATATATTTTAATGGGGAATACACAGCAACCTACTCCAATAGTAAATTCTTTCTTTTGTTCAGTAGATAGTAGTTCGCTAGAAAATTTAGTTACAAAATTCTGGCAACTGGAAAATGTCCCAGAACATTCCAGGCTTTCTCCAGATGACGTCATCTGTGAAAAGTATTTTTTAGATAGTCATTGTAGAACCGATAGTGGAAGGTTCGTAGTTTCTCTCCCTTTCAGGGATAATAGTGTGTTTTTTCCGAACACAAAGCAGCTAGCTATTAATAGATTTCTTTCTTTAGAACGACGATTAGTAAAAAATCCGTCGTTGCATTTAGAGTATTCGAATTTTCTTAGGGAATATTTAGAATTAGGTCACATGGAACGAGTTTCTGACGAAACCGTCTCAGACAACGCATTTTATATTCCACACCATTGTGTACTCAGACCAGAGAGCCCCACGACAAAGTTGCGAGTAGTATTCGATGCGTCGATGAAAGCCTCCAATGGCATTTCATTAAACGATAGTTTGCTTGCTGGTCCGAAATTGCAGAGAGATATAGTCACAATTTTATTGAATTTTAGATTACATAACTTTGTTTTCACCGCTGACATTAAACAAATGTACAGGCAAATATTAGTTAATCCTAATCAAGTAGATTATCAGCGTATAGTTTGGCGATTTTCACCTAGGGAGGAAATACAAATTTTTAGATTATTAACGGTTACGTATGGGGTAAATTGTGCACCCCATTTAGCAATTCGAGTGTTGCAACAATTGGCGGAGGACGGTGCTAGTAGATTTCCGTTAGCTGCCGCCGCATTAAAGGTAGACACATACATGTATGACTTAGTTACGGGCAGTGATACTCTCGAGGAAGCTACTCTCTTGCAAAACCAGCTGATTGGTTTATTAAAAGAGGGTGGTTTCGAACTGCGCAAGTGGGCGAGCAACGATGCGTCCTTGCTTTCCACTTTACCTTCTTCTCATTCAATGCATAGTTCGTTATCATTTGACAAGGAAGAAAGTTTAAAGATATTAGGGTTAAAATGGTATCCTGCCAACGATGTGTTCTCATTTAATGTGCAAACACTTGACAAATCTTGTACCAAACGTAGCATCCTTTCAGAATTAGCTAGAGTTTTTGACTCTTTAGGAATCTCAACGCCTGTCACATTTTTTACAAAACACTTAATACAGCGCCTATGGTGTTTAGGTTTGGGATGGGACGACACTCCACCTCCGGATATTTTGCGAGCTTGGCAACAGTATCGTGCAGAGCTGTCACGGCTTTCGGACATACATTTAGCTAGACGTATAGTAGTGGGTAATTTACGCTGCGAACTTCACGGGTTCTGCGATGCTAGCGAGAAAGGCTATGCCGCAGTAAGTTACATTAGGGCCCTAGATTCGGATGATAACGTATCCTTGTCGTTCTTATGTGCCAAGTCTCGGGTCGCTCCACTTAAACGCATTTCTATTCCTAAGCTGGAGTTGTGCGCCGCTGTATTATTAGCCGATTTATTATCGTTCTGTCTCTCTGTATATAGCAGTAAAATTCAATTTCATAGAGTTTGTGCTTGGTCGGATTCCATGGTAGCGATTTCTTGGATAAAATCGTCTCCACATAGGTGGCAGACATTCGTTAGTAATCGTGTAGCACATATCCAAGAAAAACTGTCTCCGACAGCGTGGTATCACGTTTCTTCTTTAGAAAATCCCGCCGATTGCGCATCCCGGGGGTTATTCCCCTCGGAATTAGTCCACCATCCCCTATGGTGGGGGGGACCCGATTTTTTGTACCGTCGCGACGAATTATGGTTAGAAAAAGAGAGTAATGTGTCTGTTCCTTCCGAAGCCTTGGAGGAAGAACGAAAAATTACTCTAACTACTTTAGTCGATTCAAACATTTTAGATGAACTTTTAGAAAAACATAGTAGTTTAGAAACGATAAAACGAGTAGTAGCATACATGGTGCGTTTTATTCGTAATCTTAGAAATCCTAGTTAACGCCACTTAGACAATTTTTTATCTCTTTTAGAAATGCGAAATTCCATTTTCGTTTTAGTTAGTCACGTACAACGCTCACATTTTAGTCAAGATATAGTAAGGTTGAAAAAGCGACTATCGCCGTCAAGGCCTTTGAGAAGATTGAACGTATTTTTAGATGAACAGAACATTTTACGTGTAGGCGGTCGGCTTTATCATTCTCAGTTGGGGTTTGATAAAAAGCACCCTATACTCTTGCCGCGTTCCTGTCGGTTAACGCAGCTTCTTATAGAGAATGTTCATATCAAGTACCTACATGCAGGGCCACGGACAGTACAGTCGATTCTAGCTCAACAATTTTGGATATTGTCACCAAAACGGGCCATTCGTAGCGTCTTGACGAAGTGTGTAAGGTGTTGGCGTACGAACCCTACACTCCAACCCCTTATGGGAAATTTACCTGCAGTTCGAGTGTCACAATTGAAACCATTTCTTCACGTAGGCGTGGACTACGCTGGTCCACTAATGATTACTGTGGGTAGGGTTCGGGGAGCTGTGGTTAGGAAGGCGTATTTGTGCTTATTTGTTTGTATGGCCACCAAGGCTGTGCACTTAGAATTAGTCTCGGACATGACCGCCGAGGCTTTTTTAGCTGGATTACGGAGATTCGTCGCAAGACGAGGTAGATGTAGTAAAATTTATAGTGATTGCGGATCAAACTTTGTGAAGGCTCACAAAGAACTTAGTAGATACATGAAACTGGCCGCGGGCCAAGTAGCGATAGATTGGCATTTTAACGCGCCCTCGTCGCCCCATATGGGCGGCTTCTGGGAGAGTGGTGTTCGTTCAGTAAAAACACATTTAAAGAGGGTCATAGGGGAACAAATCTTAACATATGAAGAACTCTATACGGTTCTTGTACAAATAGAGGCCATCCTCAATTCGCGACCCTTGACTGCGCTTAGTTCGGATCCAAATGACTTGTCTGCCCTGACACCAGGTCATTTCCTTACTTTAGAGCCATTGACGGCTGTTCCGGATGCAGACGTTACCGGTATTTCGTTGTCACGACTGAGTCGCTGGCAATTATTACAAAGAATGCACCAGAGTTTTTGGGTGAGGTGGCATTCCGAATATTTGCATACTTTGCAACAAAGGGGAAAGTGGTTAGACCCGGGGAAAGCTATTTTACCTGGTGTTTTAGTGTTGATAAAGGTAGAAAATTTACCCCCTTTACAATGGCAGTTAGGCCGCGTAACAGAAACTCATCCAGGAGCTGATGGTATAGTCCGGGTGGTAAGCGTACGAACGAGCACTGGCATATTCAAGCGACCAGTTGTCAAACTGTGTCCGCTGCCTGTCGATTGACAGCGTTTTAGTTAGTAATTTAGTTTTTCTCGTTTATTTTTAGTTTTTTTTGTTAATTTAGATTTGGTAAAATAACTCGTATTTTGGTGAGGGGAATGTTGAGAATTAACTGTAATTATCGAAGAATTTGCGCCTAGTAATTATCAATCGTAGGTTCGACGAAATTTTATTGCGTATTATTAGTTGCCTATCATTTTGTGTCAGTTAAGATTGCCCCCACCACTAGATACTTAGATAGAAGAATATAGAAACACTCGCGTGCTAGCAGTCATCGAGAACAGACGACGCGCGTTCTAGAAGTCAATCGACGCGCGTTCTAGCAGTCAATCAAAATAGACGACTCGCGTTCTAGCAGTCAATTAGAAATAGAAGACTCGTTGTGGAAGTCAATATTTTAAACCGTTGTGTGTGCGTGATCATATGTAACATTTAGAAGTTAGAAAACCCCAGGAAGATTGCTCCACTGGAACAGCACAGAGGCCTCTGAACAAGACATTCATCACAACCCCGGAGCAGGAGGATACAGAAACAGTACACGTGGTAAGCTCGCTTAACTGACCTAACGTTCATTTTATAGTTACTTTATTTACCTATTAATCCCAAATCAACTACATAAAGGAAAAATACAGTCTGCTTAGCTCTAATGAGCTTTTTGTTATATTAATAACGACCATTTTTTGTTATATTAATAACGACAATCAAAATTTGTTAAAATAAGGAACATTAAACATGGTGTGTGTAATTAATATACATAGTAATTAGAAGTGATACGGAAATTTAGCATTGATTGAAACAAAATACAAAAAGCAAAAATCAGGCTATGGATGACTGAAATAAAAATAACATACAGAGCAAGTCAATGAATAAGTAGACTGCAAATTTTATATTCTATCATCAAGATATTCATTTAAAGAATAATAACATTTGGTAATTAAAAATTCTTTAACGCGTTTTTTAAATAAATTTAAATTTAAAGTTTTGTATTCAGCGGGAAGTTTATTGAATGCTTTAATAGCTAAAAACTTTGGACTACGCTCAAATGTTGCTGTTCGATGAAGTGGTACCTCTAATAAATTAGAATTTCTTGTAGAGTATGAATGATAGTGGTTTATCATCTGAAAGTTATTATTTTTTGCATAGATTACTAGACTCATTATAAAGATACAAGGTAATGTTAGAATATTTAGGCTCTTAAAGTATTCTTTGCAATTTTCTCTGGCATTTGCACCCACTATATATCTGATCGCTTTTTTTTGAAGTCTGAAGATCCGTGTACATTCACTAGAAGAACCCCATGCAGTAATGCCATACGAAATGATTGAATGAAAATGGGCAAAGTAATATATTTTTAGAACATCTGTATCCACTGTAAGTCTTAACTGTTTTAAACAATAACACACAGGAGCTATTCTTCTACAAATCATATCGATATGTGTAGTCCATTTACAGTCTTCAGATATATAAATACCCAAAAATTTCGTGGACTGTACTTGTTTTAAAGTACCTTTTGAAGTGCTTATGTATAAACTTCGATCATAGTTTGCAGAAGAATAGTTAAATCTGATGAAAACTGATTTATTAGTGTTTAGTATTAGCTTGTTATCAATAAGCCAAGTGTAAATATCTTGCAATTGTTTATTACAGTAACCTACACTGGTTTCAAGGTCTTTGTTGCCAATAATAATCGACGTATCATCTGCGAACATTAAAATGTTATCTGCATTGAGGTCGTTAATATAAATAATAAATAATAAAGGCCCTAAAACGGATCCCTGAGGTACGCCTATTTGTGTGATAAGGGATTCGGAGTTTACATGACCAATATTAACATAATGAGACCGATTTCCCAAATAACTTTGAAACCACTTTAACGCCTGTCCTCTAACACCGTATCTATACATTTTATTTAAGAGTATATCATGGTTTACTAAGTCAAACGCTTTACTCAAATCAAGAAATATACCAATGCCTTGATGGTGATTGTCTAATTTATCGTGCAATATATTTAAGAACTTATTTACACAGTTCGATGTTGATAGTCCCTCACGAAAGCCAAATTGATTGCCATTAAATAAGTTAAATTTCGTAAAAAAATTTACAATCTTCTTGGAAACAAATTTTTCAAAAATTTTGGAAAAAGTACTTAGGATCGCAATGGGTCTGTAATTATCAATCACCCTACTATTCGAATTATTTATTGTCGGATATTGACATAACTTGGCAGTCGTGTAATAAAGACGCTAATTAAGCATTAGGACACATTTTTTATCCAAAACACTATTATGAAATGAATATTTGAAAAATTGTAGCTATTTTTTAAAATACTTAGAACTCAGCATACTAATATCTTTGTTAACATGGAGTGCTTTGGAATAGATTTGACAATTGCATCGAATGTCAAATTAAACTTAAACATGGCTGCACAACAATTAACTACTGCTGATAAAATTGAAATAATAAGAATTGTCAAATCCATTCCAAAGCACTCCATGTTAACAAAGATATTGGTATGCCGAGTTCTAAGTATTTTAAAAAATAGCCACCATTTTTCAAATATTTATTTCATAATAGTGTTTTGGATAAAAAATGTGTCCTAATGCTTAATTAGCGTCATTACTACACCACTACCAAGTTATGTAAATATCTGACAATAAATAACTCGAATAGTAAGTAGGGTGATTATTATTGAAATCTTAGATATGATTTTTTTGTAGAGGAATGAATATTATTTAACGAAATTTGGTATACAGGGGTTTTAGGTCATGCCGAACAAGATTATGTAAAAACAAAAACCCCATCTCAATCGCTAATATAAATTCCTAATTTTTGCCAATTTTTTTTGATCATAGTAGGCGTATTTAATTTCGAAAAAAAAAATGTTAAATGACTTTTTAATTACAATCTGAAGCAAAAGAAGTATACCAAATTTGATCTAAATCGATCAACAAATGGCCGAGATATTGGGGTGTAGTGATGAAAAGTGAGACACACTGTAGTACTTGACGATGGCAAAAAACTTACTAATAATTTTTGAAAAGGATGACAAGAACTTAATATTTCCTAGAAAGGTATTAGTGGAGTAAAATTAAAATTTAAAAATTAAATCAATTTAAAAAACGTGGTTTTAAAAAGGTTTCAAAAAATTTATTTTTAATATCACTGAAATGTGCATAAAAATTACAAACTGAAAAAAAAAATTGTATGACTTGATGCAATTAAGCAATCGACGATTCTGCTATTGTATTTTAGGCATTGAAATTTGGTAAAATAATTTATTTCTTACTAGAGGCACATTCTCCTATTAGCTTCGTTAAAATGTTAGTATTATTGTTTAAGTTCTCATACATTTTCTAGTAATGGTCACTCAATTGTTTTTATTTTTGCAAGTTAACGAATTGCCCAAATAGCTACAGGTAAATCTAGTTGTCCTCGCAATTTCATTATGAACAATACGTTATCTCTGTATTGCGATACGAGCTATACCATATTTAAGAACTACGAAAAGTTACAATTTTGTAATTTTTTTGGCTAAACAAATCGGGTTCAGATTTAATCCAAAACTTGTTGCTAGACTTCTTGTAATGTTTACAAGTTCTTCAAAAAAAAAAAATTGTTATAGTAGTAGTAGTTTAGATTCTTACTTTTACTTCACTATATGCTTTCGGCCAAATAATCATAAAAAGTTGCTTTAATTTCAGTTTCAAAGGACCCAAAACGCTTTGCCCTAGACACAGTTAGGAAAAAAACGAGTGCAAAAACCAGTCCAGACAAAAGAATAATAACTATAATTAAATTCAGCACCTTGTTTGTTTTGATGGCTTTATCTGTATCCAAATCTTGATTAACAAAGTTGCTGCTGACTGAGAAACGAATTTTAAGTTATAATTAGATTATTCAATCTATAGATAGCCAAAAAAGCAGTAAGTTACCAGTTTATACTAGACGTATTTTGAGTTGCAACGTTCGGCAAAGTTCCTTTGATGCCTTATCTCGTTATGGAGCTCAGTGCAATTAGGCGGTCTCCCATGTAATTAATCACTTAATTAATTTCCCGGTGCTCGAAAAAATTTTGGTGCCAAATCTCCGAAAAATTTGAAAAAATTAACGAAGCTTCTAAATCGCATATTTGATTTTTTATTTTGAAACTTTACAGTAAAATATTAGCTGTCCTATGAAAACTCAAAAATTGACGATTTTTTTACCTATGAATTTTTGGTTGGTCTCTACGCGATGACGTCCTTCATTTTTTATTAAACATACGTTTTTCAATGTAAAGAAACATAAAAAATAGGAAATGATCATATATTCATATATTATTATTATTATTAAGTACCATGCGTATGCTTAATAAATTTCCTTTTCAAATTAATGTGTCATTTTGTATTAAATTTTTGAAGTTATACGAGGCTTTCTATAGTATATTTCATTTTGTTTCAATGAAAATTGAATGAAAAAAGTAGGGTCGAAGAAAATACGTTTTTGAAAATTGTAAAAATGCACTTTTTTTGAAAATTAAAAAAAAATGAACTCTATCAAGTACATAAAATAACATACAATCGAAAAAAGGGCGTATAATGCTTCCTTGATAATTGGCGAAGCATTAAAATATTTATTTCGTCCGCCATCTTTGACAGTTCTATTTGACATACGATCTCCGAGATTGGTGCATTATATTTGACCACAAATGAGTTTTATTTTTGCTAACTTTGGTGAAATTACTCCTTTTTATAGAAAATATATTAAATTTTTATTTTTTTGACCATTTTTGGTGATTTCTATTTTTTTCCAAGATGGCGGATTGTCTAATACATATCGCACAGGTCCATTTTTTAAAGAATTTTATTTCAAATAAGCCAGTATTTTTAAATTCCCATCCGATTACTAGTACAAAATATACTAAACAGATAAGTAGAAAATCCGTGAAAGAGCGACAAAAAGTGCATCTAACTTTTGACGCACAAGGAATTTTTAGACGCAAATATTTTTTTCGTATCAGGAGGTCAAAATACATAAGAATCAACAATAAAATTTCAAGTGGAATGTTGTCGCCGGAAAAAGTCAATTCAACTGTACTACATATGTTCTGAGCACAAAAAATAATGAAAAAAAGCACCGTTTCTTTAACAGTCGTAGTTGTAGAGAAATTACTATTTTATGCTTGTAACTCCATTATTATGCATAATACAAAAAAAGTTGAAAACAAAAGCTATTAACTATTTCTCTTCCTACAAAAAGTCTATTTATCATTGTTTTGTATTTCATATTTTGCGAGTTATGACGATTACAAATATTTTTACATTAACTACAAGCACTATTAATTTCAGTTCCACCGAATTGCGAAGAACTGCCGTTGAAATATTTGTACCTTCATTCGCAGTCCTCATGCTTGTAGCCATCGTAACTCCCAAGCATGGTAATCCACTACGCGATCCTCGCCTAAAGTTGCATAGCTTCTGCGTATACGCAGATACACAGCCACTAG
Source organism: Rutpela maculata (assembly GCA_936432065.2). NCBI lineage: Eukaryota > Metazoa > Arthropoda > Insecta > Coleoptera > Cerambycidae > Rutpela > Rutpela maculata. Next base: position 2,437,464 of record OW386292.2, on the reverse strand, counting down.
AAGGTGGTGCGAAATCTCCGTATTTCCCTAGAGGTCACCCTCTCAAGTACTAACCACGATTGATGTTGTTTAACTTTCGTGTCGAGATGCTAGTATAGTCAAAATAGATATGCGTTTATCCTATGAATATATTTCTGAGGTTAATCTGATAACATTTGTAGTCCCGCAGGAACCAATGACTGAACCACTACTATTTTTACAATACATGAATGATAGTCCATGTGACGCTATTTCGAAGTAGTTTCCACAACCATGTTGGCATAATCAGCAGACGATTAAAAATCTACCTCATGAATGAAACTTCGAAATCTATTAAATATAATTGCAATTGTACCCATAACTACCTCCGCATGTTGTAAATATTTTATTTTTCTTCAGCTATGGTTTCTTACAACATCGTGGTGGGAGACACAGTGACCAAAGTAATAATACGACTCACAGGCGCCAAAGACTCTTTTTACGTCAGCAGGGAATTTATAGTGCTTATAGCCACTCTCTTCATAACTGTACCTCTCTGCCTGTACCGGGACGTGGCGAAGTTGGCGAAGATCTCCTTCCTCAGCTTGGTCTGCATCGCCTTTATTTTGTTTTCCATATTTCTGAGGATCGGAGAGATGCGGCAAATTGTGTAAGTATGATTAATATCTTGAGGGAGATAAACGATACTCCCGAAACTTTTGTTTATTAAAAAATATCATTTTGGGTATTCAGCAGACAACTTTCAAAGAAACCATTCGTTTCTTTCATATACCATTGGTCTAAGTCTGACCAAGCTAGAATATCAACAAGAAGTTTCCTTACGAACCGACTTGTCAACTTCTTTCGTGTACACTTAGTATGACCTCCTTTACGTCAAGATGTTAAGAGTTCTAACTTCGATAACTGTAGCAGTATTTAAGAGCGTTTTGCGCGTTAAGATTCATCCACCAGATGTCAGTCCATTACTAAGGTTGTTTGTTGAAGTTCTGATTTGATTTTAAACTGTAGTGTATTCTTTGTGTTCTTAGGTTAGGTTTTCTATTGTCTCAGACCGGACATGCGCCGTAGCGTACACTAAAGCCGGTTAATGCGTTTATGCGTAGTCCTTAACTCAGTTTCGCTTAGTTATAGTTATTAAGGTACCAAGGGTGTTATAAGGATAATAACGCACCCAGGTCGGCAGTGTACAATCCCGAGGGCCTCTGGCCCGAGGGAATGTACATCGACCGAGGGCGTCATTATCCTATAACACCCGTGGTGCCTTCAACGTTTAATGTCCTGCAAGTCTGTTATTTAATTCGAATTTTTTTTTTTTTTCACATTTACGATTTATTAATTAATCTATTATGTTCAGAACGATTTGATTTAAAAGAGAATAAAAATCAAAATTGTTTGTAAACGCCACCGTTGCATAGCAACGCATTTTGTTTGTCAATAACGCTATCATAATTTGCTTGTTTTGGGTTATATTATAATTTTATAATGCCCTAGGGCGTTATAGATATTCATAACGCCCTAGGGCGTTATTTTTCATTTAATGTATCTCAAAATGGGGTGGTTATTGTAAAATAACAGACTTGTAGGACATTAAATATATTAACTTAACACATTTAGTAAGGCTTGACAACACTAAGCCAAGTAATATTAGGGCACGTTTACGCGCAAGAATTTCAATATTAAGATCGTTCTTAACAGTTCTAACATTATCTTAACTCTTCGCGTAAACGTGGTGTATATCTAACATTCAGTATGAAAAACAAGAAAATAACCATTCTTCATATATACTAATGATCTAAGTCTGATCATGTCAATATAATATAAGAAAACGTCCCTTACGAGGTGTTCTTTCTAGTATCTCTAGCCGTAGCTAGATGATACTCCATTACAATCAAACATTTGGTATATTTCAAAGCCAAGAACTACTAAAAAGCACAAAGAAAATAGGTATAAAATTTCACTCACTCAAGACAATTTCTGAAGCCTGACAAAACGTAATGACTTTTAACTTGTTCTTTAAGACAGCATTTTTGGTTTGGGATACAGCTGCCTATCCCGCACTGATGAGACCAATAAAGTCGAAACCGGTATGTGATTGGTAGTTGTGTGCCGTCAGATGGTGGGTTCCTCAATCGGAATCTCCTTCACTGCGGACTTCTAGTCTATGTCATGAAGTATAAGACGACTTTTTGTAAATACTTCGTGCAAAGACGAGATTACCTCCCCCCTGTTTTCGAGGGTGCTGAACACGATGGAAGTGATGGAATAAGTTTTTGACCGCCGCAACCCCCCTGAAACGGTCAAAAACCACCCCTTTCATGGATTCCTTAATGTTTTCATATATAAACGGGTATGGGAGGTGATTTATCGACGGGTTATACTTGAAATAATATGGAAGGGGGTTATAGAGTAAGTGCAATCCAGACAGCAGGCCTAGGGAGTTGATTAAACCCGAGGAATAAAAAATCATTTTTTTTTTCAAATGATTCGGTTCAAACGCGTATCTTCAGTATTCGGGGTCGCTGATCACGGGAAAAATATTCATTTTTAGCTCCAACCCCTCCTCATCCCTCACTCACCAGAAAGCATGCTATCCAGGATTTACAGGTTTTTCGACACATGATCGTTATTCCTATGCATATTCCTTCACTTTTCACGGAAGAGAAGATGGTAGCGACCTCGGGGGTTGCTTCCAAGGGGTGTAAAATTCATTAATTAGACTTTGGATCGTAATACGCCCTCCCCCGTTTTCGCAGGCGCTGATCACTATAAAAATATTCACCTTCATCTCCAACTGTCCTCAACCCCTAAAATGGACGGACACTTACCCTCATCCATCAGTTATCGCTGGGGCGATGATTGTGTAGGTTGTTGAGTAGGGTATAATGATTTATTCATCGGGGAGTAATGAATAATACATTTTGTCGCTAATGGCAATGTTGTTTATTCAAAGAATTACATGAAAATGTTTTTATGACAAAATAAATTATTTGCTTAAAATTAATTAAAAAAACCTAGGTCGTTTACAAATAGGTAGCATAATAATCCTCATATTCCTCAAAATGCACAACGCAAGCGATCTCTTCTTCTTCTTCTTCATCCGCCGTTTCAGTGAGCGAACCTGAATCGAAATCGCTTAAACCAATTTCGGGGACTAAATTAAAATAAAAATCATCATCATTATCGTCATCGCCATCTGCTCTCTCACTTCTGTACATACATGTTTATCATCTGGCTTATAATTTTCACACATTTCACCTTTGCAGTTTTTACAGAAAACACATATTAACCTTAATTCGCTTTGAACAGCTGTTCTTACAAGTACAGTGCTATCTTGATAAAAAAAATCTGGTATCAATTTGCTTTCTGAAAATTTTGGCTCCAAAGAATTATTTTTCATTATCCACCCCCACTGAGTAGCGAAAAGATCGTTTGAAAGCCACGCTTGGCATTGAAAGTAAACACGCAATGCGTGTTCTCTGATCGCTCCTTCAGTTGGAGGCAGCGTGCAAATGTTGACATTTTTGGGCCTCGTCTGCAAATACTTATATCTAATGGAATTGAAATCTTCTCGGGGTGGACTTTTCCTTAAGTAAAGCTTGCTAACTAATTCTAACGCTACATTATATAATTGATTTGGTGTCGCATTCGGACTTAAAAAAAATAATAAATTTTACACCCCTTGGAAGGGAGGTCACTACCACCTTCTGTTCCATGAAAACATGAAGGGATATGCGCAGGAATAACGATCATGTGTCGAAAAATCTGTAAACCCTAGATAGCATGCTTTCTGGTGAGGTGGTTTCTGAACGTTTAAGGGATGAGGAGGGGTTGGAGCTAAAAATGAATATTTTTCCGCGACCTCTAAATCGGAAGACCTTGAAAGGGAGGTCACTACCACCTTCTGTTCCGTGAAAACATGAAGGGATATGCACAGGAATAACGATCATGTGTCGAAAAACTTGTAAACCCTAGATAGGATGCTTTCTGGTGAGGTGGTTTCTGCACGTTTAAGGGATGAGAAGGGGTTGGAGCTAAAAATGAACATTTTTCGGCGATCTCTAAATCGGGGACACGCGTTTGAACCGAATCACTTGAAAAAAATCCACTCCTCGGGGGGGTTTAATCGTTTAATCCCCCTAGGCCTGCTGTCTGGATTCCACATACTCTATGTTATTTCAAGTATAACCCGTCGATAAATCACTCCCCAGACCCGTTTATATATGAAAACATGAAGGAATCATAAAGGGGGTGGGTTTTGGCCATTTCAGGAAGTTTCGGCGGTCAAAAACTTCTCCCATCACTTCCATCGTGCTCAGCACCCTCGAAAACGGGGGAGCGTGGAAGGTAATATCGCCTTTGCACGAAATATTTACACTATTTTTGCCTTCATTACATAGACTACTATTGCAATCTACGATTTTAAGATCGCGTTATAAAAAAACATAAATACGAGTCAAATTAGGAACCTCGTCATTCTTTAAAGTCGATGAAAAAAACGAATATTGCAGAAACTGTCATAAATATTTTCATTTTCAGGCCGCAACATCCAGATTCGTGGAGGTTTATTAACGCTGATATAATCCCCGCGATTGGGATAATGGCATTTGGTAAGTACTTTGAGTGTTTGATAAGAAGCTATCGAAGCGTGGTCGGCAAACTTCAAAGAGACTGATCAATAGAGAGATAGGCAGAAAACACGATTTAATGTCTACTAATAATGCAATTAATTTTCAGCGTTCATGTGCCACCACAATACGTTTTTAATATATGGGTCTATAGAGGAACCTACCCAGAAGAAGTGGGAAATTGTAACACACGCCTCCATTTTAACCAGCTTGGTTGTTGCAGTTCTATTCGGCGTAGCTGGCTACACCACGTTTAAAGCTCACTCGCAAGGTAACCATGTTCATTAAATTTTTACATTTACATGTCTGATAGACTATTTTTTTCCTAAATTAAATTGATATACAGATTCCGCAAATGTAGTTTTGTATGTCCTGAGGTAAACGAGTGCAAGAAAGGGAACAGAGAAATTAGGAAAAGAAAGACGGATGTACTGCTCCCAGCACATTCCATGCTTTGAAATCTTATCTTTATCACCTTTCCATGTATCAACGAAGGGCATCGGTAGCTACCGCTTCTAACCCCCTCACAGTGGTGCTCTTATTGAAAATAGGCGTCAAAAATCGGTAACTTAGCCAATTTTCGATAAAAAAATTACGAAACGTGGTAGAGTTAAGTATTTGGATATGTTAAATTCAGTTTTGCTGCAAACATTTTTTTTCAATATGGCGGCTTCAAAATTTGGGTCAGAAGAAGCAAAAAAGATGGAAAATTCAATAAAATAACCCAGAAACAAAAAAGTCCTGATCCTGGAACTTGACCCGAGTAGTCCAATGTATTTTTCGACCCTGAATTCGAATCTGACCTCAGAAAAGCCCAAATATCCTCAAAATTTTGAACTAGAGCGAAAAAACACCCTTAGAATAGCGTAAAATCGTCCCTCATATATGGTGACAAAAGTACATGCAAAAAGTACTCCTAATGTACAATCCTAAGGTTTTTGAGGTTGTTGATTTCAAATTTCAATATTCCAAAAGCCAAAAATTGATTTTTAGGGTAAAAATCGAATAAAAAGGGGTGTGAAAATGAAAATTTGGCAAAATGCGTGATTTTCATTCTAAAAGTTAATTTTTAGGGATTTTTGGGATTTCAAATTTCAGCATGCCAAAAGCCAAGAATTTATTCTTAGATTGAAAAAATACGAAATTTAGATTCTGAAATTATATTTTAGGGTTTTGAACTTGTTGAGTTCAAGTTTGAATCCGATCTCAGAAAAGCCCATGTGCCCCCAAAATTTTGAGCCTTTAGCGAATAAACAACCCCAAAATAGGGTAAATAATCCCCGATTTGTGGTAACAATAAATACATGCAAAAAGTAGTTAAAAAGCGCAAAGGTATTGTATTTAAATATAGATTTTTGGTATATCGCAAAGGATTTTCTACTATGAGGTGGTTAAGCAACCCCCAAAAATAGAAGGAAGCCACCCTAAAACAAGGCAAAACTAACCCACATTTCAGGATTTATAAATTGATGTGCATGCATGGTAAAGAATATCAAAACAAGAGAGAGGGTTATGTTTTATATTTAGCAGTCATCTCCCTAAATAATGGCGGAACAACTACTCTTAGATTAGGCCAGAAAATACTCCTGTTCTTGCAAAAAATATACACCATCATACCATCATAAAGAATAATATAAATGCTAAAAAATGACATAAAAAGAATGAAGATTTGAAAGTTTGCTATTGTGTAGAACTAGAGTGACTTAAAGTTCACCCTTTTTATCAAAGTACATATGAGTGTAAAAACTACCCTTATGTCCTGGTTGAGTGGTGGTATAGCTATGCTAAACTCCGCCAGGACTTAAATATCAATAAAAGCGATTTTTTATTATTATTATTATTATTATTATTATTATTATTATTATTATTATTATTATTGTTATTATTATATAAAAATAAAATACATGATTACCATTAAAATATGAAAAATATGGAAGTTTTTGATTTATAAATTTTTGAATGGAAACTAAAGTGAGTTTAACCCCTCTCATGAACTTTATTTTTATATTAGGGTGGTTTTCCTTTATCTAGGGGTTGTTTAACCACCTCAGAGTAGAAAATCCTTTGCCATATACCAAAAATCTATATTTAAATACAATAAATTTGCGCTTGTTAACTACTCTTTGTATGTATTTATTGTTACCACAAATCAGGGATTTTTAGGGTTGTTTATTCGCTAAAGGCTCAATATTTTGAGGGCACATGAGCTTCTCTGAGATCGGATTCGAACTTGAAGTCAACAAGTTCAAAATCTCTAAAAATATAATTTTAGAATTTAAATTACGTATTTTTTCAACTTTTTATTTCTACACCCCTTTCAACCACTAATTTACTCTATTTTCAACCTAAGAATAATTTTTAGGCTTTTGGCATGCTGAAATTAGAAATCAGCAATCTTAAAAACCCCTGCTTTTGGGATGAAAATTACGTGTTTTATCAAATTTTCACTTTTCACCCCTTCCAACCCTTATTTTACTCGATTTTCACCCCCAAGAATCAATTTTTGGCTCTTGGCATGTTGAAATTTGAAATCATCAATCTCTTTTTGTGGTTGGGTTATTCTATTTTATTTTACTACTTCTGACCCAAATTTTGAAGCCGCCATATTGAAAACAAATTTCTGCAGCAAAACTGAATTTAGCATATCCTACTTAACTCTACCAAGTTTCGTAAATTTTTATCGAAAATTGTCTAGGTTACCGATTTTTGACGCACGTTTTCAATAAAAGTGTTCGTAGGTGTCATAGTCATGCGCATTCAAGCGCGCGCGCGCGCACGCATGGATCTCGCTCCGAGCAATAACGTTACTTGACTATTTTTTCCGGGAATACCGTAGCTTTAGCGATCAATTTTGTTAGGACATTTTTTGTTCATAAACACGTCCATATCCATCTGTATTTTTATTTTTCCTACCTTGACTTAATTTCAAAATTTTGAAAAAATGGATGAAAAAATTTTTTTTCATGTTTTTTTTTATGTTCTGCATCCGAGCGAAATGTAAACTTTTCAGGATATTATTCTATGCTCTTTCACGAACTCATTAAAAAAAAAATTAGCATTTTGCAAGTTTTTGGTAGTTTTGGCGGTAGTTTTGTATATCCTGAGGTAAACGAGTGCAAGAAAGAAAACAGAAAAATTAGGAAAAGAGAAAAAAAAAAAAGATAAATAGATTACAACAAATATATGTTTTTTGATTTTCTAGGCGATTTATTGGAAAACTATTGCTGGGACGACGATCTGTTAAACATCAGCCGCCTTTTATTCAGCGTACAAATTCTACTGACATACCCGATTGAGTGCTTCGTCACTAGAGAGGTCATCGAACATACGATATTCGGGAAGGATCCAAACGTTCCCCTATCTGAAAAGATGCATTACTTACTCACCCTGGGCATCGTAGCTATCACCTACGTCATTTCCATTACCACGTACTGCCTTGGAGTGGTACTGGAGCTAAACGTAAGTGCTAATTTAATAAATTATAATTTATCACAATTGCCTCCTTAAGTTATTGAATATTACATGATTTTGGATCATTTTGGATCCGCCATCTTGTATTTTTATCTTTTAACGTCACTTCAGTTGTTAAAATTATTGAAAACACCCATGCTAGAGTATTTGAACATTGATATAAATTGTTTGTTAATACCTGTACAATTTTGCGTGATTTTGGTTTTAAATTCGGTCATCATTTTATTTATAATTTTTCAAACACCACATTTGTAATCAGCTACTTCGAGAACCTTTAGGTGCGCATTTACAGGGCAAAATAACAAAAATTTTTTAATTTTTTGGAGATCTAAAAAAATTATCCTGCTAAAAAATGGTAGAAAACTTAACTTATAATATTACAGAAATCCACTAAAAAAGTTTTCAGGCAAATCTATTCAGGTCAAATCGATTTCTTAGTGACTTACTTTTTTCATCCAAGTGCACTGCACTATTCGCTTTATTACTACAACTTATAACAATACTACGAAACAATCGAAAATTTTCGTTGCCGTTCAATTAAAATTATATTTTCTGTCTTTAGGGCGTTCTGGCCGCTGTCCCACTTGCCTACGTGCTGCCAGCCCTTTGCTACCTCCAACTAGAAGAGGGTTTCATATTATGCAGGAAGAAATTGCCCGCGCTGGGAGTCGTACTTTTCGGGCTCACAGTGGCCATTTTGGGGGCGATATTTTTGATTATCGACTTCGAAAAGGCCCACACCTGTTCTCGCGGGATAGAGATGCCGTACTGTATCGCAAACATGACAAACGCTACAATTTAATTAAGTGGCGCAGCTGGTCGTACATGCGATAGTTGTTTACGAAAGCAGATTCTGTTGATATATGTTGTTTTATAAAAGTAGGAATGCATGTAATAAATAAGGATGGTCCAGAAGGCACGTCTCAGGGATTCATACACCTATATGGTTTTGTTAAAATACAATCTGCAGCTAATCTGGTGATGATTTTTTTTCATCTAGGGGATATTAACTGATGTGTAGAATAGTTTAATTATTGACATACTTACAGGGTATATATTTTTTATTATTTATTTTAAAAAATATCTTTTAGTTTTTTGTCATTTTTTATATTTATGAATGATAAAGGACATTACCGGCGAAAAACATCGTCGACATTAGGGGCCAGTTTTGAATATCTTCACTTTCCTAGGGACAATCACGAAAAGGAAAAGGAGAATTTTTTTTCTCTGAGATCGAGGGTGTATGAAAACCTTTAGATGTGACTTTATTGGGTATTCCAACTGCTTTAAATAACACTGACATTCTGCAGGGACTTCTATATCGACAAAACACAGTTTATCACTTCATACGTATGACCTAAATCGATAAAATCCCTTACATTTTGTGGTGATTGCCAGAAGGGATACTTGCCCTTAGTTAAATGCGCATATTCTATACTTCTTATTTGATTATGAATTCAAAGGTGTATAATCAACGCTTATGTGGTGGGGCTGTTCAAGGGTCAAAGTCATTTTGATGACATCAAAGGCTTTAACTAGGCCCTTGGCTGTGTCACTGGTAGTACATATTACGGATATAGATGCATTTCGGTGCTGTACTCAGCTTATTTCTACTTTGTCCTCTTTAGTTGGAGAGCAACACTCTCGAAATATGCAAAAATCAGAGTGGCCAATGCAACTTGCGAACATATATGAAAAACATGACATTTTTTAACTCATTTCATGACATTAAAGTTTAACTTTTTAGACGGCTGTGCGTTGCGATTAACAACGGAGATAAAAGTACTTTTTCTGACGCTGTGAGCGACAGAAAAAGTAATATTTATAGCAACGCGTATTTTATTTAATACGTCGGCCATGCGATATTAACACAATGAATTTTTGGTGGTGAAATTCGAAATTTTTTATCTTTTTTTTTTTTAGCTAATCAACGTCTGAAGAAAAAATAGTATGTTTTATTCCGAGTAAAAGCCACTTGTTGTGATACGTCTGTACTACCTCCAGACTCGTCACAAAAAAGTATCCCTTTTACTCCTACTAAAACAATATACTATTTGTGACATGTTTTTACTTAAAAATCAACTGTCTCTTTTTATGTGGTCGAAAGTTACATAGCATGGGTCGACTATATAGTCTTCGACTATTTATTTTTCTTGAGATTCGTATGCGTATTTATATCCGTAACCAGCATACAATCAAAATAAAGTTTAATTAAGTACTTAGAGACCATGAGTATTACATAATTATACTTTTAATAAGTGAGGTACATTAATTTCAGGGATATATTTATATTTAGTGTTACAGATCCGATATAATTTTTGACTATGTGTACAGATTTATAGGCATTTATTAAAGTATAATTTCCAAGTTTTAAAATAATGAATCGAGTTCAGGTAGTCGTGTTTGAAAATCACATTGCTAACTGATTTCGAATTTATTCTGAATAGTCCTTCTTCTAGCTCTTGCTCTGACATTTACCCAAAATTTGACCTAGATACAGGGTTAAGTATATCATTTTAGGATATCAAAACTGGGAGGTACAATCCGGATCATGAGTATACGTCTGCCATCTTAGATTACATGCCAAACTGTCAGAGTCATGTATCTCCGTTATGTTCATGATCATTTCTATTATGCTAGATTATAAAATATTTGTGCCTAATATTAGTCTTCACAAGTCGCCATTATCGAAAATTAAATTGCTTTAGACTAATATACTTATTGTGAAACATTTATTCTCCTATTCATCCAGGTTAAAGAGTCATTAACAATAATAGCAACAAAAGAAAAGCACTTTTTACGTATAGACTAAAATATTGGTTATAACAAGAAAAAAAAATGGCGCAGTCGATGGTTCAGTTTAAACTGACCTCCAAAGGGTCAAATGTGGGGTTCTGAAGCATTTGTTTTTCGTTATTTTTTTATATTCACAATGAGTATGGTACTCCAAAACAATTCCACTTGTTGTGAGGCAACCTGTGAAGGCTAACATCTGACAGAAATATGCTTACTCTACTAGGGGAAGGACTAGAAAGGTCACGCTTAGTTTTTGTTATAAATAAAGTGGACCTCAATACATCGAAAACACGTCGTTTGATAAAACCTATTTCTAAAAATACTCTATTGACTTTGCAAAATAACAAAACTGAATTCGGAGCAAATTTAAGGCAAATATAACGTAGTCATATTCAATCAAAGTAGACGTAATTTCAATGTTTCCGTTTGTTAAGGTCCACCAATGAGGTTGTCCTCAAAGATAATATATTATGTTGAATAAATCTCGTTGCCAAATATATTTGTGATCATATATATATACATACTAGTTATTATAAGTGATGCAATTGGGTTGTTGCACTAAGTTAAAATTTGAGGAGAATCTATGTTAAACAATAACAATTATTCATAAAAAATCATTAGGAACATGTAGAAGTTGATAAGAAAGTCTTATAATATTATAATATTAATTACAAAAGTACACGCATTTAAAACGGAGATGACATAATAACGGCAGTCTGTAGAGAAGTTAGTTACAAAACGACGAGAAACGCGTACTAATTTAGAAACTCGCTGATAGCGACGGAGAAAAAAGACAATCACGACAGTTTAATCTGACATTATATTTAACGTCAAATTCAATTGACGTTCATAGGTTACAATTCGGTATAGTTTAACAGCATCTAGTTACGGATAAATATAAGTACAGATAGTGTTTTCTGCCGTACTGTGTAAATAATATGACCAATTCGTCAGAAAAACTGTTGTGTTCCAATAATAACCGCTGAACGTAATAATGAATGATTCAAAACCACCAGAGAAGGACCAAGTCTTCTTATTGTGGAGACCATTTCAATGTCAAGTAAAGTAACAAATTACAATGTATTCTAAGCGTTTTATTTGTGGTAAGTTGTATCCTAATGTAGGAATTTGATTTTTAATATGGGTTTATGTTGTAGGAAAAACGGCCGCATTACAAGACTTGTGTGGCGTTCTAGCTGTTACAAATTTAAATTACCCGCCAAACTGGTGGATAAAACAGGTTGTATTACCAGAGACAACTTTGTCTCTGGTATTACTGTATTTTTAACGGTTCTAGATTAGAATGTTATTAATGTTATTCATGCTTTGACTTCCTAAAAGAAGGAAAATTGCTTTAATCTGCTTTTATGTATTTTATCTAGTTTATGTTGGAATAAAGTGCAGTTGTTTTTGTTAGCTATTGATTATTTATGAAGCTCCCTAGACGCCCCATAATACTAGGATGATCAATAAATTAAGAAAGGAAATTTAAAAACTCGCCGTTGAAAAACTATATGAAACAAACTGTGAAAGTCGTCTAAAGTCGGTGAACACAATCAGTCGGAAATGGCTACGAATGCGTTGGATTATAGTTATAACTGCCCTTTGAATTATGTGTGTTATAAATACATATCATTGTTTATTGCTTAGATAGAGATACTAGCATAAAGTACTTACCTATTTATTATTTTTTGTTATAATACAGACCTTTCTTGATATCTTCGTAAGTCTCATTCTGGCTTTTCTTAGAAGTGAGTATCAATGGATAATAAATAATTTCTTTAGTAGATAAACTTATTTTGTTGTTTTCAGTTAGATACGCATGTATATAGTTAATAGGAAATAAAACAATGAAAAGGAAATATTTAATAAAATACAAAGTATAGTTAACAAATTCATCTAAATTAAATAATAAAATACATATTAGACATATTATGTAATATTAATAAGATAAGATAAAGGAAGTTCTTGCAGAAATTACAATAGTTTGTACTGTCTATAGCAGCTGTAACGTAAGTACCTTGCAGCTTTTGCACTTCCAACCATTGCAATGTCAAAACGATCGTCTCTTTTTAAAAATTCGCTGACCATAAATATATCTACCGCAAGTAGAATGTCAGAATTAGCTTTTACAGATATACTGCCTTAGTCGTTTTGTAAAAAAATATTAACAATAACTGCAAACATCAATCACTGCTAGCTAAACGTCAAATTTACTTTTGACATATGAGGTTATTTTCTTTCTTGTCAGCAATGTCAACTTATTCATCATCTGTTCTGCTTATAAGTTCACATCTAACTGCCGTTATGATGTCACTACCGTTTTCGTGGCACATTCAAATAGTCGAAATTTAACAATTTTTTAAAATATGTTGCGCTAAGAATTTTTCTTCCACATTAAATATATAACTAAATTAAGTCCTCCACTACCATATTTCACCATTTTTGAAAATTCGTCAACAACCCAATTGTAGATATAAATATTATAAATAAAATAGTCTCAAAAGGTACCTATGTGAGGATACAACCATTTTGTTTAGGAATTTCAGAATAGCACCGTGTCATGGTTACTTATTGTCTATTAAGTTTGTTATGTTAGCGCAGGGGTGGACCCAGCCAACATTTAACAGAGTGGGGGCACAGAAAAAAGATTTATTCAATATGTTTTTATTAAAAATCAGTTCAAGGCAGAAATTCCCCCCTCCCTCTGGATCCACCCCTGTACTAAAAAAATATTAATTGCTCATTCTGGTTCCTGAAAATTGTTGTATTTCTCGCACCCACACCTGACTGGGCTTGCGCTGTATAGATAGGATATAAGCAAATATAACGAACTTATACAAAATTTAGGAAGTAAATAAATTTTCAGCCATATTTATTTACTAAAAGTAGGACTATATAATGATATGCAGTATTTTTTATTGTTGTTTAACTATTTTTAAGGTCTATTTTAAAGCTTCAGTGATATTCTCGTATATATATTGTTATGTAAATGGCGCAGATCTTATGTTATTAGAAGAGTATTAAGGGTGATTCAGGGTTTCATCCTGTGTGATGATAGGACTTAACGTAGCCAAAAACTGCGCATAACGCGAAGACAGGGAGTATTTTCCCATTAATTAAAAAAAACTTAACAGCTTTTGCTTCTATTAGTATTAAACATTATAAAACCCATAATGGAACAGTGGACTGTATGAAAATGGGAACTAATTGGGATTATGGATGTACAGATTCATTTCAATTTTATGTCCATGAAATCTACAAAATAATACAAATATCCGGTATTTTACTGTACCCTATACGCCTGTGACTTCTACGCAAAAGGAACGGTTAGAGGGTGTTTTTTTAATTCTTAAAAAACTGTCCATCTAAGCATAAATTCTTGTGGGATGCCAGAGTATCTTCTATAGTTCCATTGGGGGTTCATTTGTTGATTATTTGTTCTCGCGTAATTAGAGAAAAGATAAAACCACACGTTTTATTTTTTATAAAAACAGCCAAGTGTCGACAATTTGGTATTAGTTAGAGAATAGTTCAAGCGTCTTTCTTAACAGGAAATTTTAAGTTTGACGAAACTAATTCATATTAAGCCAGAAATGGTTATATAACTTTCATAACATCTTTATAAATAAGTTATTAAAAGTTCTCATTCCTTAACATTCACCATTTTAGCAAAGAGGAGCATTAAATCAGGTTTTTTATCGGTGCGACGTACAGGGCTATTCATTATATGTTATTATTGGATATTAAAAAAAAAGTTTCGTATAAAAGTTGTAGGGCTGTATATATATTTTTAAAAAATGCAATTAAAAAACAATTGCTTGTATAGGTCACATGATATAACAATGAAGGTTGTTTTTTAAACGGAAAACCCTGTATGTTTGACATATTCTTTTAGATCTTTTTTCCGATTTCAAATATATATGATAGGTCTAGCTGTAATATTTCTTGACATATGGACATTAAATATTCTTCAAACACTTTTTGTATGTAACTTTTTTTTAGAACTCTAAAAACAAAAAAGGTAAAGGTCAGAATATAATGAATAACCTTGTACATTCTACATCAGATTCTTTTTATTTACATTATATACTATAGCGATTTGTATTCTAGCAATTTTCTAAAAAAACACCGCATATAGTAAGTTTATTCCACATTTCAAAACAAAAAAATACTTTTTCATCTTGCTTTAATTTGATAAATCTGAAACTATTTTAATTTCATACCGTAAAACTATTTAAAATATAGCATTACTCGACACTTGCAGTTTTTATAAACAAAATGGCCTTTAAAACGTCTATTTCGATTTGAATTGCAGATACGAAAGAAGACGAAAGAAACATATTTTTAAACCTGTTTAAATCATTAAAGATTAAACTATTTTTACACTGCTCAAAAAACAAAAGAAATTGGTACCAATACCCTGAAATTAAAAAGTAAGATACATGTATAACAGCGCTGTTTCAGAGTTATTATTCCTCCTCAGCGCGCATCATACGAAACGTAATGTCTACGAGCGTTTGTCAAAATGTTGTTACTGTTGCGGGTGAGAGAAAAATGGGAAGGCCAAGCCCAAAGACCAGAATCAAAATTTCCTGAGTTTGTGTATACATTTAATATTAAAAATGTTCTCTGGCTGTGCCACTTCGCACTTTATACATTGTACTTTATTAAAAAAATTATTGCACCACGTGTTGCCCTCTTTAAAATTAAAGCACCATTTTGTGATGTAAGTGTGACTTTTTAACTTGTATATGATATAAAAATGAATAAACGTTATATATTTCAATAAAAACTTGCATTTTATTTATCCCAAAAGTGTTAAAAGTGACATTTTATTTTGTGAGAAGGGAAGTTTTCCAATCATTCAACAAAATAAAAAAAAAACTCACAAGCTCCATTAAAAAACCGCTGCCCAAAGAATCACTACTTCCACATCCAGATTCTCTATCCAAGTCACTCACAACGAAAAAACTTTGTATGTGGAAATAATTGTTTATGGAACTTTAATAATATAATATTTGAAATTCTCTACCCCAAAAACCATAAAACGTTATCCCACATTGGTAGTGGGGTGGGGGTGGTGATAGGGGGGTGGTAGTGGGGGTGGATGAAGTAAAAAAATATATGTTTCTAGTTCTTGTACATACACTAAATCACAAATTTTTTCATCCCCTTTAATAATGGGGTGGGGGTGGTAATGGGGGTGGCTAGTGCCAAAAAATTTTTTTGAGACCTTAGATTTTCTTGTATATACTAAATACCAATTTTATGGACTCTTACCTGCTTGATTTACCCATTTATCCCAAATTTACCCCAATTTATCCCCCAACCCTTCGACGGAACAAGATGAAAATATAATATAGTTCCAGATCTCGTTAAAGTACATATGTGTACCCAATTTCAAGTCAATATCTTAAACGGTTCCAGAGTAAACGTGCGCACAAAAAAAAGTTACAGACCGACCGACAGACAGACAGAAATTTTTTTTTTCGCTCAAACTTTATATCTCGACGTTTCATGACATTTTAAACCTATTTGAACAATAAAAATTTAAAAAAAAATTTTTTGTCGTTACTATACTTCCACTGGATGTGGAAGTAATTAGACTAAAGGTGTAGAACTAAACGAATATTTAAAATTTTGACGTTTTGAAACAACTAAATTGATAAAATATCAAAGTATGTCAGGTTTTAAATTCGCCATCACAGCATACAAAAAATTCGCTGTAATAGAGGTAATGAAAGTTTTTTTCTACGGCTATTTTTCATACAAGCATGAGTGGTACTTGGGGAGAATATTTAAAAAATAAATAAAGTACGTAAAACATCTTTAATATTAAGTTTTGCCATTAACTGCCTCCAGACGTTTCCTTATAATTTTTTAGTGTTTGCTGACCTTCATTTTCAATTTCGCTTTTTACGTCACATAAAAATATATTTCCAAACCGATTCATTTAATAAAGAACAAAGTAGGTATAATTATTTAATAATCGCAGCTTAGACACTTAAAAGTCCGGAGAGTCTTCATTGCAAACAGTTCTTGGGTATGTTTAGACCAATCACATTATGCATAAAGACAGAGAGAGCATTACCAATGTTTCCCTTTATGTTCAATTACTTCCACATCCAGTGGAAGTATAGTAACGACAAAAAAATTTAAAAAAATTTTTATTGTTCAAATAGGCTTAAAATGTCATGAAACGTCGAGATTTTAAGTTTGAGCGAAAAAAAATTGCTGTCTGTCTGTCGGTCTGTCTGTTTTTTGTGCGCACGTTTACTCTGGAATCGTTTGAGATATTGACTTGAAATTTGGTACACATATGTACTTTAACGAGATCTAGAACTAGATTATATTTTCATCTTGTTCCGTCGAAGGGTTGGGGGGTAAATGGGTGAATCAAGCAGGTAAGAGTCCATAAAATTAGTATTTAGTATATACAAGAAAAGCTAAGGTCTCAAAAAAATGTTTGGCATTAGCCACCCCCCATTACCAACCCCCACCCCCTTATTAAAGGGGATGAAAAAAAATTGTGATTTAGTGTATGTACAAGAACCAAAAACCTCAAAACATGTTTTTACTTCATCCACCCCCACTACCACCCCCCTATCACAACCCCACCCCACTACCGATGTGGGGTATCGTTTTATGGGTAGAGGATTTCAAATATTATATTATTAAAGTTCCATAAACAATTATTTCCACTTACAAAGTTTTTTCGTTGTGAGTGACTTGGATAGAGAATTGGATGAGGAAGTAGTGATTCCTTGGGCAGCGGTTTTTTAATTGACCAAAGAGAAATGAAATATGGTTCTGGTACTGCCATCTAGTAACAGTAACGCTAAACGCTACATACGTCGGCAGACAGTGCAATAAACAAGAATTACTATAAAGTGTTTATTGATATATATTTACTTACTTATTTAATTCTTGTTGTCAATTTAAGGAAGGTAAAGATTAAGTTACGGTTGTTTAGTTAAGCAGAGGGTATTTATACTGTGAGAGTTGAATTGGAATAAGTGTTATTACTGATGGATTAACATACGTAAGTACATTTGTGTTTAACATGTAATAATTTACTTGCCTTATGTTATGTTTATATTATTATATTAATACGTATATAATACAATAATACAATTTACGTTAACAACTAGCAATTTGCTAGACAAAAATGTATAGATAAAATTAAAAGCAATTTGCGGAAAACATTTCACGAAATGTCAAGTGTCAAATATGTCAAAAAAATTTCACAATATTTGTCGACGCAGCGACACAAAAAATTAGAGCGATAATTTTTCGTGTTGGTACTGTCAAAATCCGATCTAGATTAATTTATCACTAATAATGACACTTGATTGGTGCAATGTTATCAAAAAAACGGGCTCTCATTGGGAATCCCGTTAATGAGCGAAAAAATCGCTGCAATTTTGGAATGCAATTTTTGCTGAAGTTTGTTCTTATTGTTTCAAATTTTCAAAATCTTGCTATTTCATTGGTTCCTGTAATGTGAGGGAAATAGTCTTCTAAAGCTACTGATAAACACTGCGAGGACACACTTGTAGGTACACATCACTTTTCTGTTTTTACTTTCTTGCTGTATCTTATTATCTATTTGTATCTTTATAAACTTTCTTGCGTATTTTTAAACCATTCATAATAAAGTGTCAATGTCTTAAAGAAATATTCAAGAGTTGAAAATAAACAGAAGGTAAAATCATGGTATTTTATACAACGATGGTATAATGAAGCGAGCGAGTGTTGTAGCCATCCGAGGTAATAACACCATTATAGTGAGGGGTATACTATACTTTATATATGACTAACCTGTATATAGTGATACATATATAATATATTATATAAACGCATAAAACATGTTACTTTTTAAATTATTTACTTCTATTCAACAAAATGTAAGTTAATATTACTACAGTTAATAAACTGAACTGATGAGGGCATATTTTGTGTTATAGTATTGTAATATATTGCAACCCCATAAAATTTAAGGTTATGTTGGTTACATGATGCACTGTAGTAGGCACAGAATTCAATAGTTCGAATGTCTGTCTGAATGTAGTAGATTTGCACCTACCAGAGAAAGAACTTACTAGAAGGTCCTGGAGTGTTGACAAATCTGTTCTGGAACTGTCTAGAGTATGGTGACGTCATCAGAGAAGCTTCGAGATCTGTCGTCTTTAGGTATATAAAGCATGGAGTAAAGCAGAGTAGGAAGTTCAGTTTAGATAGCAAGAATAGTAAGATCAGAAGAGAGTAAAGTGATCAAGTAGTACACAGTGTGTTATTAGCCAAGTAATTATTGTTGTAATTAAGTAAGTTAATAAATTAGTGTTTAGTGTTACCCTGGTTGTTATAATTTCCGAACCCACGATACAGGGTGTTTACAAAAAGGGTGTAAGCACGTCACAGTATGATTAGCACTATTTTCAACGGTAGTAATACTATCAGCATTAACCACTCACGCAGCTGTAGAAGTAGAAGTCGTAGCATTGTTTACTTGCTTTGAAATAGTTTCGGCTGTTACCATTTTATCTTTAACATATTGGTCGACGTATCCTTCAGCTACGAGTGAGAGTGAGGACTTGCAGCCTTCGACCCCGTAATATTGCCATCGCATCCACGTGTAGTGTAGCCGAAGACCTCCGAAAGCAATGACCGGTGTAAAGTTCAGGATTTGGCAAATTCAAATAAGTTGCTACTTGTTTTCCAAGTACAGTAAACTTATTTTTTCCAATTCGTTGAATGGTCATTTCGTAGAGCTTATTAGAGCGACATGCATAATTTCCACGATTAATACGACCTTAAATAAATTAATATGTAAGATTTGAGACATTTAGTATCTGGCAATCTTACCTTATGTAAAAGATAAACTCTATCAGGTGCTTCCTTTATAAATTTATTAATTTCTTCTAGTGTCAAAGTTTTGGTCTTTTTTGCTGCTTCATATCTCTCTGATTTTCTTTTCAGAAAATGTAGTTTTCCTTACTTCTCCAAATCTATGTGGTGTTTTATTTTCAAAACTGTTTGTAGCATGGAATAGAATCCATGCTACAAACAGTTTTGAAAATAAAACACCACAGGAAAACTACATTTTCTGAAGGGGGTATAATGACGCGAATTCCCTCATCACAATTCGATGACATTATGTACCAAAAATCACCCATTTAATGTTCCTATTATTTGTTAGTCGGATATAAAATCATTTTTCCGCCCATATCACCTCATCCGAATGAAGTTGCCCATTTATTCAAGAGACAATAGTTTATAGTGTTTCACTTCATTGACGCTTGCTTCACGGAGAAACAGTATACGTAAAAATTCACTTTTAAGAATACGCACCACACCGATAATGAATTGCAAAATATTTGGGGAACAAATTAAGCCAGAGTAGGAGGTAAACAAGGAAATGTTGTGACGAAAGTAAAGAAAGCCGGGCAAACGGGAAAAAATTACTGGCCATTGTTCGCTTCTAGGCGATAATTAAACGCTAAATTTATAGCTTGTACTCGACAATAGTTTAAATTTTGTACGAGCACAAGCGATCGGTGCTGCGTTGACAAAACTTATGAACCATGAAGAAGAAAATCAACAAAATGCTTACATTATAACCCAGTCAAATTAGATTGAAAAAGGCCCTTAATAAAAATTTCCACCGAGCTGAATTTTTGCATGAAACATGTTTTTGACATTTTAAACAAAAGATCAATAGTCCTTGCAGATACCACTGGAGCTTTAAATGTTGCAAGAGAGGTAAAAAAAAAAGGTAAATAAACTGTTTTTTTTTCGCAAATATGTCGGAAACTATTAGCTTTGTGACAAAAAATACTTATCAAAATTGTAGCTTAAATTTTTTGCTACAAGGTGTTGATTTTTTTTTTAAATCGTTATTTTTTAATATATCAGAAAGTACTTTAGAAATTATTTTCAATTTTGGTATGTGTTAATAGAATGTAAAACCACATATTTTAGTTAGAAAAGTTATTTTATTGCTCCACCACTACCAAAAAAATGGTACGCCACTGGCATTCTTCCATGTGGATGTTTTTTCTAATTAGCCTGGTCAATTCTACATGCAATCGGTCTCTTGCGTTTTTCTCGTCAGACACAGTTCTTGATTAAAGCAATTACATTCAAATAGCTTCATTTAGCAGTATTATAGTACAGTAAAATTAAAAGTTGACCCGGAACAAATTTGTAACAAGCTGATTTCTTAGGGATTGTATTCTATGGCTATTCAGAACTGTCTGAACATACCAAAACACATTTAATTTATTTGTAGGGTGAAATATAAGCCGCCATTTGAAGTAAATAAACATGTCATCAAGTGAAGCAATCTTCAACGACGTTCGTGTTTTGTACACACCCTGTATGGTACCATATATGAACAACCATAATTTAGACTATAAATCGAAGAGTATATTTCAAATAACAATTTTAATAAGCTACTTAAACACCTATTTCTTCGATGAAGGAGCAAGAGTGGGCCGAACGCGGCCTAATAAAACGTATACGTATTGTCGCAGAAAATATATGTCAATGGCAATGTCAGCATATGATATTTTATGTGATCAAGATCCCACCTTTTTCATTGCAGAATTTTTACCGTAAAGATCAAGAACAATAACAAAAGTCCGTGATATTATTTAATTTGGATAAAGCTCGCGATAAAGGTGACCAAAAGGTTGGCACGCCTACAAGGTTTCTGCAGATTAAAACAAATGAAGCTACTGTAAATTTGAATGTGTGATTAATTTTGAGGTGTCAAATAATCTAGTACGGTTAAAAGTATCCTCAGAAATGAGATATTCTTCTAACCTGCAGTCTTACAACTGTTAAATTTAAAATTTGAGCACAAGTAGTACTATTTCTCTGTAATAAATAATATAATAAGCGCATCAAAAATTACCGATAAATAAGTACCCCAGGTAACATTTTTAGTTTCAATATACTCTATAAGATATTCTAAAAGCTTATCTCTAAGACTATTTATAAACGTAAATTGTCTGGAAGCACTCTATAAAACTGGCTTAAAACTCTTATAAGAGCAAAGGGGGGCCCACCTAGAGAAAGAATTGCATGCCTTTTTTATTATTATTATTTTTTATTTATTTATTTAACGTCGGCCTATTTCCACCCCAAGTAACAATTTAAACGCTATGTGGACTTGAATAAGTTTTTGCTAAATGGCTTTATAGCGGTAGTATAGCAGGCCAACAACTCTTTCATTCTAAGTAGTTTTTTTAAGAGTTGTAACAACCTCCTGGAGTCTGAGTTTCAATACCATTTAGCATTTATTTTTAATCGAGTCTAGTGGCACTTATAAAGGTTTTATGGTGGTGGTTAGCACTACCATGATAAAATCATTTGGCCTAGGATATCAATTTACCTCAGAGACAACGTTCATAAAACCAGTATGCCTAATACTTTTAAAGGGGCACCTGAATATACAATCATAAAACTGCTATTCGCTTTTATAATACCAAATTTAACATAAAAACCATTAAGTCTGGACAAATTCCTTCATAAAACCAAAGTTGCAGTTTGACAGGTGGATAAATAGATTTTACTTATTTTAGGTTAATTTTTAATTACTTTTGTGTGAAGTACCTCAAGAGATTAAATATGGAGACGCATTTTTCACAAACGTGAATGAAAATTAAAAAAAAGTGGTTACTTTAAACGGAAAGCCAGAAATAACTATTTGAAAATAGTAAATAACACACCAGTTTCGATGAGTAAGCATAAAACAGAATATGATTCACAAAACACTCAACAATTGATAATTGAGACCAGTACCTGCCATTCAATTACAAGACGAAACGTAGCATTCCTTCGAGTGGGCTTGATATCAACTCCAACATATTCTAGTATACCACTGGTTTTTTGTCAACATCAACCGTCTGTTTTTGCCTTCTAACAAGGATTTTTGTGTTGACTGTATTCTGAATACCATATTCTTAACAATTAGAGCCCCACCACACACTTGACTAATCAAAATAATCAAATAAATGTGAGAGGTTATCTTTTTGCTCTTTTATTCACATTCCAGTGCAGTTCACTGCATCTGGGTATAAGGGCACATAGCCGACCCTTTCAGAATAATCACACAGCTAAGGTAAGAAAAAAGCAATTAACAAGTGTGAGGCTATATGTAAATAAACGAAAAGAAAGTCAAATATCTTTGGACAATAGGTTTTATGGTGGTTGTGAATAAATCCAACAAATCTTAATATAGGTCAAATGCTGTTAGACAAGATCAATTGGTATTAGACAATACCAAATGGACTTACATAAATGTAAGAAGACGTGTACGAGAGCATTGTGACAATTTTAGGATCAAATACTCTTATTGTGGTATTTCCGGCAACCAACAGGTTTTAATCAAAAATCGCCATTTTTCTACAAAAATATCTTTGTAAACAAAAGCTGTCATGTTTTAATTATTCAAATGAACAATTACTTGGTTGCAATTTTTGCAACAATTTATTGGTAATAAGGAATAAAATCATGATTATTATCACTGTGTGATTTAAGTTGATGTCAATAAAAAATAAACCTTTTTTTTTTAAATGAATTTTAAATTATTTTGTAAAATTTCCAAAATTGTCAATATTTTTCAAGGGCCTCCGCATTTTTCGACCTGCTAGTTGTGATATCATCAGTACAATTTAATGCGCAGCTAAATTTTCACTCACGGTGAGTACCTACTGAACTTGATAATTTTAACCGGTAAGAGAGGCCAGCTGAAAGCTGAACAACAGCAAATGCTGATAATATCCATTACCAACACGCGACTAATTTGCCAACATTGCCAACTTAGTTTTAATATGATGGCTAGCATAAAACCTTTTTATTAAAAATAACCATATTAACAGAGCAAATAGTTTTTTAAGTGCAGTTCTAAAGCATTTTAGTTTTATGATGACTTTACGAAGTGGTTTTATAATAGTTTAAACAACGGTTTGTAGATAGTCTCTTAAGGCAAAAATTATGCTTTTAGGATTTATTGTTGGTTTTATGAATAGTTTTATCAAGGTCTTCAGAACGTTATAAAGGCTGTTTAGAATAAAACCAATTGGTTTTAAAATTACTTTTAAAAAAGTCCCTTAGAACTCTTTTAAGAATGGTCCCTCTTAGCTTTATACAAGCTTTATAAAGGTATAGTAGCGTTTGTTAAAGATATATAGTTTTATCAGAAGTTTTATTAAACAGACTTCAAGAGGTTCTGAAGATCAATTGTTACTTGGGGCTAGAAGGGCCTATCACCGAAGCCAGGAGACGAGCTGGAAATTTTGCTCTTCTCGTAAGAAGAGTAGGAATCTTTTCCTTGCCTAACATTTAATAAACAAGGGACCGCCTGCTTTGCATCCTCTCCGAAGGATGGTATTTCCACTGCGTAATCCTCGTCTTGAAATTACATAGCTTCCGCGTATACACTGATATACAAGCCGCTAGAAGGCGAAATTTCATCCATCCAAGTACTAACCGCGCTGCACGTTGCTTCACTGGATTATCGAGGATGCATATACAGTAAAGACGCATCTGCGCACGCCCTCTTGCTTCTTTTTAAAACAACTATTAAAGCTTCCCAGTTTTAAGGAATCATTAATGAAGTAAATATAAAAGTAAATAAACTTATTGCCACACTCACTTCATCCACACGATATATGGAACATATGGGCCACCATGCATACACTAAAAAAAGTACTTCTGGTGTAAATTTACGCTCTTCTTCATGTAGATCTGTGGCCAGTGATAATGACTAGAATTTCATAGACTGGATGTAAAATTACACCACTGTTGTCTAGAAATTTGCAGGAGGGCTAGTAAATTTGCACTCAGTGTGGATAATTACATTGTGATTTAACAAGACAGTTGACGTAAAATCACATTAGGACAGGAATAAATTCGCATATTTCCATGTGGCATGTATTTTTACATGCATTTGCATGTAGCGATTTCTTATTACATTATTCTAACAGTAAAATTCCATGAATTCATAATGAAGCTGTAATTTTACGTACTCTTTTTTCAGTGTACCCAATAAACAATTTAGTTTCTTAAATATCTACAAGGGTGCTATAAAACTATTTATAAAATGATTTGAAAAATCCATTTTGTTGCAACAACATTCTTAACACCATCATAAAACAGCTTCTAGGCTAAAAGGGTCCTCTCTTATGAAGGTTGTTAAGACCTTTTTTTAAACTCTCTCATAAAACTCTTTAGAATGACATAGTCCCATTCATGAAAACCTTGTCTGGGCTTTTTTAAAATCGTTATCAAAACCTATTTTAAAGCCAGATGGACTATTTTATGATCTTCCTGCATTTCTAGAAAACAGATAGAAGGCTACATTAAAACTGTTTTTTTTTAAACATTTATAAGCTGATATCAGGAGTGAAAAGCTATAAAATGTTCATGAAGAAATCCAAATAATTTTAATATTACATTTATTATTTCTAAACTGATTTAAGCAAACACTAGACCAATACGAAGATAAAATAAACTTGAAACTTATAAAAGTAGAGTGGTACACAGTATATACTATACCTCTCTATATAAGACCGATTTAAAGAAGACAAAAAGATACAGTTATTACAAAAAATTTCAAACCAATGGTAGTTATCGTTAAAACTACAAAAAACAGGCCCAAAAAACAATCGCGCCCCCGAAATAATGATGATTACTTAATACCCATAAAAAATTAGACAAAATTTGCATTGACGTATTAATCAGCAAATAAAAAAAATAGGCGACTTGTCGATGCCTAGAGTCATTTTCAGTCGGTTTTTGTGATTGTACCTTAATATGCCAAAGAAAAATTGAAAATTGTTAATAATAATTACGATTGTAAAATTGACCTTGAATACTTCTATAACAAGAAAATATGGCCGGCCAATTAAATAAAAAATAAATGTTCATTTGCAATCCTCTCATTAAACTATTATTCTAGTAATGGTAACGGCCTAAAACATTGTGCTCTAGATGAAGTCCATTTAGTCTTTTTTTTTATCACAAATAACTCCTTCCTCACACAAGTGCAAATACACTTAGCGAAGATCAGATGGACTTCATAAGACTATACTAAAATCGTAATAAAACCCCTGGGATTTAAGAAAGCCTCCGCCCGAGTCCTTTACACTTAACCTATACATTTTCGTCTCCTACTAATAATTTTCGCAGCTCCAGTGCTGCAGCGACGTACATTCATTTCGAACTTTTAGTTAAAAGGTCTGCAGAGCCCAAAGTACTTTACAAACCCAAAAGGTGTCAAATTTAAAACTAAATTGGGCGAATTTTATGGCAGGTCATTTGAATTTCTGAAAAGTTGTGTATGTCAAGAGAAATGAAATATTGAAGTAAAATAAAGGTACTTGATTAATTAAAATAACACTTAAATTCTGTTAAATAATAGTAAAAGAACAAAACGATCAATTTTTAAAACATGGATGTTTTTGGATGTTTTAATTTGGTAATTTAAGAACTTAGAAGTGTTTAGTTGTAAAGTAATATCACGCAGTTATATTAACAAAAACAACATTTTAAGCTTTCCATTTCACATATTAATTACAAATGCCATTTAAAAACCGCTGCCCAAGGAATCACTACTTCCACATCCAGATTCTTTTCCAAGTCACTCACAACGAAAAATTTTTTGTATGTGGAAATAATTGTTTATGGAACTTTAATAATATATTTGAAATCCTCTACCCCAAAAACCCATAAAACGATACCCAACATCGGTAGCGGGGTGGGGGTGGTGATAAGGGGTGGTAGTGGAGGTGGATGAAGTAAAAAAACATTTTGAGGTTTCTGGTTCTTGTACACACACTAAATCACAATTTTTTTTCATCCCCTTTAATAATGGGGTGGGGGTGGTAAGGGGGGTGGCTAATGCCAAAATTTTTTTTGAGACCTTAGCTTCTCTTGTATATACTAAATACCAATTTTATGGACTCTTACCTGCTTGATTTACCTATTTTCCCCAAATTTACCCCAATTTACCCCCCAACCCTTCGACGGAACAAGATGAAAATATAATCTAGTTCTAGATCTCGTTAAAGTACATACGTGTACCAAATTTCAAGTCAATATCTCAAACGGTTCCAGAGTAAACGTGCGCACAAAAAAAGTTACAGACAGATAGACCGACAGACAGAAATTTTTTTTTCGCTCAAACTTAAAATCTCGACGTTTCGTGACATTCTAAGCCTATTTGAACAATAAAAATTTTTAAAATTTTTTTGTCGTTACTATACTTCCACTGGATGTGGAAGTAAAAAGAAGTGGAATTTTTCCCATTTCGCGTTCTTCGTCTAGTAGCAAATGTTTTTTATTTTGAAGCTCAACAGGTTGCTCATCACATAAAAAAATGTACGTTCAGAGAAACTTGAGATTTTATTTTTACTTCCACGTCCAGTGGAAGTATAGTAACGACAAAAAAATTTAAAAAAAATTTTATTGTCCAAATAGGCTTAAAATGTCATGAAACGTCGAGATTTTAAGTTTGAGCGAAAAAAAAATTTCTGTCTGTCTGTCGGTCTCTCTGTCGGTCTGTCTGTAACTTTTTTTTGTGTGCACGTTTACTCTGGAACTGTTTAAGATATTGACTTGAAATTTGGTACACATATGTACTTTAACGAGATCTAGAACTAGATTATATTTTCATCTTGTTCCGTCGAAGGGTTGGGGGGTAAATTGGGGTAAATTTGGGGTAAATGGGTAAATCAAGCAGGTAAGAGTCCATGAAATTGGTATTTAGTATATACAAGAGAAGCTAAGGTCTCAAAAAAATTTTTGGCATTAGCCACCCCCATTACCACCCCCACCTCCTTATTAAAGAGGATGAAAAAAAAAATGTGATTTAGTTTATGTACAGGAACCAGAAACCTCAAAATATTTTTTTACTTCATCCACCCCCCACTACCACCCCCCTATCACCACCCCCACCCCACTACCGACGTGGGGTATCGTTTTATGGGTTTTTGGTGTAGAGGATTTCAAATATTATATTATTAAAGTTCCATAAACAATTATTTTCACATACAAAGTTTTTTCGTTCTGACTGACTTGGATAGAGAATCTGGATGTGGAAGTAGTGATTCCTTGGGCAGCGGTTTTTTAAATAAACAAATGCATCGAAACGGCAGCATCACACAGCCCTCTGCTTTTTAGCAGTTCTTTTAACGAAGGCTACTCTTTTATATTTTAGCCCACATTTCCCGAAAAGACATAATTACAAGTCGTCTAACACATTTGTTGTCATGAATTGAGTTTTTAGAAAGTGTTTTATGGAATTAAGATTTGCCTTTTAGATTTATAGATGCCTTGTTTCTTTATAATGATTTCATCGAAACGTTTGACAAGGACGTTTTAAGAGACTTGTTTTGTAAAGGATTTTAATAAGTACTAATAGCCATTGAAAGTGTCTAGTTTTAAAAATAACTTGAAATGTATTTACTGCATACTTGTTAAACCATAAAGAATAATTTAAAGCCTTTGTAAATCTTAATGGAAATTAAGAAGATAATAAAACCATTTAGATTTATGGATAGTTTTATATAGATGTGATAAACCCATTACAAATAGCAGCAAATTAGCTTTATAATTAGGTTCTACAGAACGCTTTAAAACTTACCTTATAAGAGCAAATATACTTGAAGCCTAAAAGATCTTAATCACAACATCAATAAAGCAATAGACTATTTTATAACTCTGACAAAACTTTCTTAAAATCCCCTGAAGACCAAATTACTTTTATTAAATTGTTTATTGGGTAGTTATGAAATGGATATGTGGTGAATACTAAGAAACTACTTATAAATGAAGTATTAAGAGTCCCTCACAATAGGCTAAAATTTTCAGTAAGGCCAAATTCACTGTAAAGCATGGTTAGATATGTCTTAAATACCTTTTAAAAACTATTTTTAAGACAAAACTATTTTTAACAGTCAATTTCACAATCGTTGGTTAACTGGTTAGGATTTGACCAATAGTTTATTATAAAAATCTGTGACATTAACAACTACTTCTACAATTGTTGGATAATTAATAGTTAAGATTTGACCAGTGATTTATTATCATAAAGGTAAGAATGGCCGGTAAAGTTGTGTTTACTAATAATTATAACTTTCAGGTTCTAGTTAGTCAACCAAAAAGATAACCAACGATTATGAAACTGGCTGTAAATGCATTTGACATTTAAGAAATCGGGCATTTATCACTGGATTATGAGGTGGCCATTATAAAACACGAATAAAACCTAAATAGATCTAATAGGCCTTTAAATTATGTGTGCTTGTCTCTGAACCAAGCAGTCACATATTTTACTTATATTAATAAAATCGCTTTGTTACAAACGGAGCCCATTCACATGTTACATACGCTTTAACAGAAGTTAACAGTTTCAGTGTTTTTTTACAACAATATACCTGATGAAATTATTATTAATTTATTGAAGAAGTTTTTATAGCAGTTTTTTATAACCCCGTCAATAAGTCTGGTTTCAATGTGAATATTATTCAGATGAATATTCTTGTTTATATATTTAACATGCAGAGATAAAAAGCTCATCAATATTAAACACATACCGATCTAGTGACGAATGACAATCTTTCTCCATCGTTGTTTATGAAGGATTGCACCCCAGCTTATAACCGCTGCGAATCCTCCTGAGTAAAGACATTTGCCAATTGACTATTTTCAAGGTTCTGGAGATGTGACATGACTGCGTTGATTGCTGAACTTTAAACCATCATAATTCTACTCCTGCGGGTATCTGTAACAAGAGATTTTTGTATTAAACACAACTTTTCGGAAAATTCATATGAATTCGACACATTTCAACTGTAAATAAGAGTAAATATACAGGATGGACCGAATTAGATGGATGAAGAGATATACATGGTGGTCGCCCTACGAAATAATTAACTGAGAAACGACGAAAGAATATATAACTTGCAATGTAAGTGCTGCTGTCATCAAAGAAAAAACTTACCCTGCCATATTTTTAGATAAAAATATACAGGGTGGTCACCCTTCAAAAATAGTAATTTTTATATTTTTGTTCTTATTTATCGTTTGTCAAAAAACGCCATTTATCTGCCCCTTTGACGTCACAGGCGTAGAGGTTATTTTAAAATACTGGATAATTGCATTATTTAATAGAACAAAATGCACGTGGCAGAAAATTTCAGTAACAAAAACAAAGAAATTAATAAAATGCCATAACCAATATTTAGACGATACGATTTTTCTCTAACAAAGTGAATCAAAAGTATCTTTTAAGGTTTTTGAGGTCCGTTGAGTTTTTTCATAAACTTTCTCATCATGACATAAAATAGTTATATTCTTAGTGCGTCAAGTATTAGATAAATCACTGCATTTATGTTAAGTTGAAATTTCAAATTTTTTTGAACGATCGATTTTTTTATACAGGAAAACCTTGATTAGAAGGTTCTTTTTCCGGTACAAAAGACCGCAGTCTCCTCAGTTCCGTTGTTTACGAGTAGTTCTTGAAATTACAACAACAAAAAAACACTTTCTTTGGCATATCCTTCATGTTTTCGGCGTATTATCGATACTTATCGATGAATTTATCATCTAAATTAATCAAAAATTCTAAGTGATTTTGTTTGTATTATAATTTGTTGATTTCCTAGAAATTATGACTGTTCTAGTATTCAAGGACATGGTATTGTTCTTCTCTTGTAAAAGTACGTAATCCAACCCATGTCACGTATTAAATGGTTACTTTTGTTTAATAATAAAAATAATCAGAATTAAAGACTATATCAGTCTGTCAAAAATCAACTGAATGGTTGGCAGGGTAATATGGAAGATGGGGACTGCCTGCAGTTGGTTAGTTGGCTAAAGCTCTTCCGTATGCTTCTTTGAGTCTACAATAATATTAATAATAATAATAATAATAATAATAAATCCATCCAAGTAGCCACTATTATGTAAAAGAACAATGTTAAAAAAGGAGATATTTTGACCCATCTGTGGTAAAATGTGAAAACCATCTTTCTTTATTAATTTTGGGGTGCTGAAAACGAATCCGTCATCCGTTTTGGCGAAAAATCTCGCGAACACATTAAAAAACAATCCTTATTTGGGGGTGACATTGGAATTGATATTAGTCTAAATACTAAGTTTCGATAACTAAGTAGAAAAAGAAGTAAAAAAACCAAATTCACCCCTTCAACCCTCCTCGCCATTCCCTCACCATCCCTGAGACGGTTGTAAGCTACTATAACTACTATATAGATATTTAAAAAAACGAGAACACCCCATTAAGTGGTTGCTATCAGAATATAATAATCTGATTACTTCTGAGTACACTCATATGCCTCCTCGTCCCTAAACGGGTGGGCCTCACCTTCTCAGGGATATTGATCGGTTTTAATTACAAAAAAAATCCTAATGCCCAGTTAGATATTTTTTTATCATATTAAGGTGACTTGGCCAGTTCAGATCACTCCTGAATATTTCTTACCCTCCTGGGGAGGGAGTGTAGGGTGTCAATATCCGCTTTAAAAAATGTTGCTTGATTTTTATAGTAAAAAAATATTTAGTTATTTAGATAATTAAAGAATTTTTTAATATAAAAAACCAGTAATATTTTCTGGATAGTGATATGCACACCGTACACCCCAACCCCAAAAGGGTGAGAAATATTCATCTGAATTGAGTAAATCGCCTTATTATGATAAAAATACATCAAACTGGGTGATTGGGGATTTCTTTTGCAATTAAAACCAATAAAAACGTTAAAAAGATAAAATCTCCTTAATTGGGGGCGAGGAGGGTTGAAGGGGTAATTTGTTTTTTTACTTTTTACTTCCACATCCAGTGGAAGTATAGTAACGACAAAAAAAAATTAAAATTTTTTTATTGTTCAAATAGGTTTAGAATGTCATGAAACGTCGAGATTTTAAGTTTGAGCGAAAAAAAAAATTTCTGTCTGTCTGTCTAACTTTTTTGTGCGCACGTTTACTCTGGAACCGAAATTTGGTACACGTATGTACTTTAACGAGATCTGTAACTAGATTATATTTTCATCTTGTTCTGTCGAAGGGTTGGGGGTAAATTGGGGTAAATTTGGGGTAAACAGGTAAATCAAGCAGGTAAGAGTCTATAAAATTGGTATTTAGTATATACAAGAGAAGCTAAGATCTCAAAAAAAAATTTTGGCATTAGCCACCCCATTACCACTTCTATCCCATTATTAAAAGGTATGAAAAAAAAAATGATTTAGTGTGTACACAAGAATCAAAAACCTCAAAATATTTTTTACTTCATCCACCTCCACTACCACCCTCCTATCACCACCCCTACTCCACTACCGATGTCGCGTATCGTTTTATGGGTTTTTGGGAAGAGGATTTCAAATATTATATTATTAAAGTTCCATAAACAATTATTTCCACATACAAAATTTTTTCGTTGTGAGTGACTTGGATAGAAAATCTGGATGTGGAAGTAATCCTTACTTGGGCAGCGGTTTTCTACTTAGTTATCGAAACTTAGTATTTAGACTAATATCAATTCCAATGTCAGCCCCAAATAAGGGTCGTTTTTTAATGTGTTCCAGAGATTTTTCGTCAAAACGGATGACGGATTCGTTTTTAGCACCCCAAAATTAGTAAAAAAAAAAAGATGGCTTCCACAATTTACTACGGATAACATTGTTCTTTAAACAGAGCAAAAATGTCGCACAATACGTGCAACTTGTAAGGGAGAAACAAGTACCAATACCAATTAAAGTACTTCAGAATATGGTTTTGAAGAAGAGGATTTATAAAAATATCTTGTCGTTTATATATTTAGGTAAAATTCTTAAGTACTCAATCGCATGTGCTTAATTCTAAAAGCTTAAAAATAAATAGCAAGGTTGTTAGTTATGACAAAAATATTCAAAATGGCTAAAATGGCTAAAAAAGTAAGGTAGATGTTAAATAATCCAATATTAAGTTTCTAAATGGTGTTTAATCGGCGAATGACTTATGACTGCTATTTGTTTTTTCTAATATCTCAAAATCTGTGGCGTCAGCGTACGCGATTCAGTTTAAAAAAACGTAAAAAAAAATCGATTTTTTTTTGTTTACTTTTAAATCAGGACCCTATCAAACGCCTCTGGGGTCTAGAGAAAAAAGATAGGTTGTGTTATACATCGTTGGAGAGGAAATTTTGTCTGCTACAAAAAAGTACTTGATGATTTTTTTTATAAAATCAATTATTTTCCAAGCATCGATTGTTGCAGGTATTAATTTAAAAATCTAGCAATTCTAGCACTGTGTTCAGAAGAGGGGGGGGTCGCCGTAATCTTGAAAGTGTATTTTACTGAAATTTATCTTATTCTGGAATGTCACACATACTAATATCCCCATTAACATTTCTCTTCCAAAATGCATTTGTTCAACTCAATTTCTCGAACACCGTATAGACTAGGGAGCAGTGAAATACATTATTTCTCTCTAGTATCTCATCATTTATTTTTCAAGAACTGGTCTCTTCTCGACATTTATTATTGTAAAAATCCCACCGTAAATTAACATTATTTTTTACATGTATATTATTCTCGCATAAGATAACATAAATAAATAATTACTGCTGCAACTGCGACTCTTATTACAAAATGGCATAACAAATATTTTTCTTCGCCATAATTACTTTATTTAAAATACGAATTAATATGAATTATAAATATAATCAAACGTAAGAAAACTATGCAATTACATCAGTCATTTTCTGGCATGGCTCAGCAAAAACAAATATTTTAATGTTATTCATGAAATTATTAATTATTAGTCGCTTAACAGCAGGAATAGACGGAATACTTTGTGATGAATGTGGTCAATTACGATTGTTTCAAAACGACTGCAAAATTAGCTATTCATAGTTTTATTCAATAATAAAGAGAAGAAGTATAATAACATTAACTAAGAGTATATTATACAACGATGCTATAATGAAGGCTATTATTATTGAGGATGGAGATTAGAACTTGAGCAAGCGCAGCGAGCGAGTGTTGTAACCATCCGAGGTAATAATAGCCATTATACGTGAGTTGTATACTATACAATACAGGTCTCGCAACGTAGCTTGATACCCGAAATGCGCAGTAGAGGACATGAGATGGAGAGCGCTGTGTTCCGAAGAAGTACACTTGGGGCTACCACTATTTCACCTAAAGTCTACGTCGCGGAACCTGTACTTTATATACGACTAACCTGTATATAAAATATAGTGATACATACATAATATATAAACGCATAAAAAATGTTAATTTTTAATTATTTATTTCTTTTCAACAAAATGTAAGTTAATGTTACTAAAGTTATAAACTGAACTGATGAGGGAATATTTTGTGTTATAGTATGATTAGCGCTATTTTCAACGGTAGTAATACTATCAGCATTAACCACTCTAGCAGCCGTAGAAGTAGAAGCCGTAGCATTGTTCACTTGCTTTGAAATAGTATCGGCTGTTATTATTTCATTTTTAACAGATTGGTCGATGTATCCTTCAGCTACGAGTGAGGACTTCCAGCCTCCGTGACCTTCAACCCCGTAATATTGGCACCTCCATTCACGTATAGTGTAGCCGAAGATCTCCTAAAGCAATGACCGGTGTAAAGTTCAGGATTTGGCAAATTCAAATAAGTACAGTGTTTTCCAAGTACAGTAACTTATTTTTTCTAATTCGTTGAATGATGCATTTGGTAATTTAAAAAAAAAATGAGCCTATTGTCACGTGCGACGGCCGAAGATCCATGTAATTTTTTACAATCCCATAAAATTGACCAGCAATGACAAAACTTCTTACCACTTTGGTATTCGTTTTAGGTACAGTTATTTATAATGTTGAACTTAAATCTTTCACGTCCAGTGGAAGTATAGTAACGACAAAAAAATTTTTTTAAAATTTTTATTGTCCAAATAGGCTTAGAATGTCATGAAACGTCGAGATTTTAAGTTTGAATGAAACAAATTTCTGTCTGTCTGTCTGTAACTTTTTTGTGCGCATGTTTTACTCTGGAACCGTTTAAGATATTCAGCCCTATGATGGAACGTTTACGTTAGTCGTAACGCCTATGTTACGGTCATCTTTCTCTCTCACTCTCATATATTTTTTGGTCAGCACTCAACATAACAGGTACATGTTACATAACGTAAACGTTCCATCATAGGCCTGATTGACTTGAAATTTGGTACACGTATGTATGTATTTTAACGAAATCTGGAACTAGATTATATTTTCATCTTGTTCCGTCGAAGGATTGGGGGGTAAATTGTGGTAAATGGGGGTAAATAGGTAAATGAAGTAGGTAAGAGTCCATAAAATTGGTATTTAGTATACAGGGTGATTCTTTTAAGGCGGCCATTAGAATATTTCCCACTTGCAGATGAGATAGCGATTTGAGGTTTGGTACCCTACACTAGTCGACCATTGCGAGTTCGAAAATAATAATTTTAAAATGGCGGCACTTCCGGAAATACCGGAAGTCGATACCAACTTGCTTATTTTAAATGGAATACCCTAAATATTTTTGACTTTTCGAAATGATCATAAAATTCCGGTATTTCCGGAAGTGCCGCCATTTTGAAATTACTATTTTCGGACTCGCAATGGTCGACTATGGTAGGGTACCAAAGCTCAAATGTCTGTCTCATCTGCAAGTGGGAAATATTCTAATGGCCGCCTTAAAAGAATCACCCTGTATACAAGAGAAGCTAAGGTCTCAAAAAATTTTTTAGCATTAGCCACCCTCATTACCACCTCCACCCCATTATTAAAGGGGATGAGAAAAGATTGTGATTTAGTGTGTGTACTGTGTACAAGAACCAAAAAACTCAAAATATTTTTTTCCTTCATACAGCTAGACCTATCAACTCTTATACAAGAGCGGATCCAGAAAGGTTACTGGGGGGGTCACTAACACTTACAAAAAATTTTAGAAATCAGATTATCGCCTCATGTGGGAGGGCGGGTGTGCAAATGAAAAAATGAAAATCCAAAAAAAATTTTTTCCGCCTCACAGAGAATGCTATTAAAAATGTAAAAAAGCATTTTTCGTTCGCCTCGAAATCTGACAAAATTTTATCGCCTCATGGGGGAGTGCAAATGAAAATCCAAACAAAATTTTTTTCGAAAATTTCGGCTCATGGGGGGGTACAAATTAAAATCCGGACAACAATTTTTTCGCCTTATACACGGGGGTGCTATTAGAAATCCAAAAATTTTTTTTTTTCACCTCATGCGGAGAAAAAAAATTGTCGCCTTGAAAACGTAACGAATACTTTTCTCGGGGGGGGGGGGCAATTGCCCCTACTGCCCCCCCTGGATCCGCCCTTGCCCTTATATATTTGAAATCCGGGAAAAAAGGTCTAAAGGAATATGTAAAGATATACAGGGTTTTCCATTTAAAAAACAACCTTCATTGTTATATCATATATGCGAACAATTGTTTTTTTAATTTACTATCTAGATTGGTGCCGAGCAATTTGAACACAGTTTTTTTCTTACTGAGTATTAGTTTATCTTTTTGGGACCATGGACTAACTTCTTCCAATGTAAGGTAGCACAATGGGCCACAAGGCCTAAAATAAGCCGAAGGTTAACCAGGCGCTTCTGCTGATACGGTTACCGTAAGGTCGTCAGCAAACATAGTTAGACGACCTTTGATGAGATGGTTAGGAAGATCGTTCACATACAACAAAAATAATAGGGCCCGAGAATAGAGTCTTGGGGTACCTCCATTGCTATATCGTGTGACTCTGACTTCACCCCACTTAATCTTACTTTAAAAGTTCTAACTTCCATATAACTTGATATCCATGACAGATGTTTTTCCTCAAACCAATATGATACATTTTTTGTTTTAATACGTTCCTGTCGACGGTATCAAATGCCTT
This sequence comes from Rutpela maculata, assembly GCA_936432065.2. Taxonomy (NCBI): domain Eukaryota; kingdom Metazoa; phylum Arthropoda; class Insecta; order Coleoptera; family Cerambycidae; genus Rutpela; species Rutpela maculata. The sequence continues at coordinate 2,400,656 of OW386292.2, read as the reverse complement.
CGATAGTAACGCCACGACGCACAGTGGGAAAAATATGCCTTTTTTGGACAAACATCTGCAGACAGTAGAGGTTTTAGTCAAATTAAATTTTAAAAATGGCAAAGACATTGTACTTTAGAGTAGTGCTGCAGCAAAGTGGCTTTGGGTTAACCTAACCTAAAAATTATTCCTAGATTTTCCTCCTTGGTCGAAAGTCACAAACAAATGAAATAGTGTTCATGTATATTGGGTACCAAATTCATTTTTATGGGATCATAAGTTAATTGACAATGCAACATAGGCCATATTACATCATCAAAAATTCAAAATGGCGGCTGTCACCAAGATGGCGGACTACTTTTTTCTCTGTAACCTCCTCGATATGGGTATCATATGAAAGGGCTTGGCGAGTAAAATACAATAAGCCATGTAGCGTTGCTATATGAACAGGGTGTTTCATCTAAAACGCACATACCCACTTCTTCGTAAGTTAGAGGTTTCAAATTTTGCATACGCCTGTAAGTCAGGTGACAATGTAACATAGGCTATATTACATCATCAAAAATTCAAACTGGCATCTGTCGCCAAGATGGCAGACTACTTTTTTCTTTATAACTTCCTTGATATGTGTAAAACTCTTAGTTTATTTAAGGCTAAAAAGTTACAAAACAAAACTAATAGTTTAAAAAACTAAAAAAACACGCTTTTATTTTTGACATGATGGGCCAATTCTGAGGCCAGATTCGGATTCCTTGCGAAAAATTACTTAGGAAATGACCCTCAGCTGCCCAATAACATTAATTACCTCTTTATTCGCAGATAATGTTGGTTCATACTTTTAGGTTTATAACTGTTATTTAATACATACAGATTTTCACTTGTAGGTTATATTAGGTTTAAAGCTCTTAATTAGGTTAGTCTGAATGCATAGGAATAAAATCATGTGTATAAAAAACTATCCTTATTTTTACCTGTGCGGATGAAGTAAAAAAAAAATTGAAGCCTTTGGTTCTTATACGCATACTAAATCACATTTTTTTTCACCCTCTTTTATAATAGGGTGGGGGTAGTAATGGGGGTGACTAATGTCAATGATACCCAATTTTTTTTTGGGACATTAGCTTCTCTTGTATATACCAAATACCAATTTTATGGATTCTTACCTGCTTGATTTACCTATTTACCCACATTTACCCCAATTTACCTCCCAACCCTTCAACAGAATAACATGAAAATATAATCTAGTTCCAGATCTCGTTAAAATACATACGTATATCAAATTCCAAGCCAATATCTTAAACAGTTCCAGGCGTAATCGTGGGCACAAAAAAAGTTACAGACTGACAGACAGACATTTTTTTTGCTCAAACTTAAAATTTCGACGTTTCATGACATTCTAAGTCCATTTCAACAATAAAAAATTTAAAAAATTTTTTGTCGTTTCTAAACTTCCACTGGATGTAGATGTAATATATGCGATTTTTAGGTTAGGTTAACCCAAAGCCACTTTGCCGCAGCACTACTCTAAAGGTCTAAAGTACAATGTATTAAGGGTATTTGCCATTTTTTTTATATTTGATTGAAATTTCTACTGTCGGCAGATTTTTGTCCAAAAAAGGGAATATTTTTCGCACTGTGCGACGTACTGACTCATTTCTGTGGATTTATTTGATCTAAAACCGTGTTGAGAAACAGTGAAACGTTGAAAGAATTATTTGTAATAGGTCAGTGTCTTTCATTGAAAAAAATAATATACATTTTTTTCAATGAAAGACACTGACCTATTACAAATAATTCTTTCAAATATTTTAGAAAAAACCTTTAACACAGAGATTAGCCTATAATTTTCAATTTCTATTTTTTTTTAAACTGGTATTGCAATTGCATGCTTGTATATTGGGAAAATGTCCTTCATTTGCAGACATATTAAATAAATAAACTAGATAATCAATTATGTTGTCTTTAATATTTTTTGAAAAACATGCTGTTAGCCCATCAAAGGAAATGGATTTTTATTTTTCAATTTTATGATCGCCGCATTAACCTCATTCGCAGTTATAGGTGCGAAATATATTGTATGCTCCCTATATGTCGAGGAAAGATAAATTTGAACCAAAGTGTTCAGCTATTTTGTTTTATTTTAAATTTTTTGAAGTCAGCTGAAAAACACAGAAATACTGCGAAGTTGGCGAATTGGAAAATCCATTCACCTAGCCATTTTCATCATTTTTGCAACGATGATGAATATTCATATACTACAAATTAAAATAACAAATTAGCTTGTAGTAATACTAATTTGTATGTCAAATGTTGTGAACTGTTATCTGCTATTGCATTTCATACAATTGTTTTAACAATTCTTCCAATACTAAACTTACCAGTTATTCGACAATACAATTTGCTTGATAATTACAATAACTAATTACGTTGAGTGAAAAAAAAGTAATATCACTCAACGCTAATTATAATGTTTGCATAAATGGATAAACTTAAACATCAAAGGCTATCAATAAAATCACAATTAGTACAGTAACTAGATTTTTAAACTTCGGAATAATGTCATGACTCATATTGAACGGATTTCGTTCATTTTTGGCAGTATAATAGTAAATGCTTCACAGAAAAGTTTCTATATTGTGAGGGGGCTTGCTAATTTATAGGGAGTGGCACTTAAAAAATATATATATTTATTGAAGCTGAAATAGAATTAAATTTTAAGAAGAAAAGGTTCTATGCAATTTTTCACATAAATTGAATGTTTTCAATAGGGATTGCAATACCGGTTAACCGGTTAACCGGTTATTAGGACAAAAAACACATGACGATAATTACCGGTTATTTAAATTTTTTACCGGTTATTTCGGTAAATTCTAATTTTACGATATATCACGTATTTAACGTTTCTATTTATGTCAGTGACTAGTATTCACTAAATACAGAGTGACTGTCCCAACACTGAGCACTTTTAACAATAAATAAATAATATTATAAAAAGTAAAACCCAGACACCAAGCCCTAAGAAATACAAGAGAGACATTGACAATATCGTGCGATAGGAAATTGAATATTTCACTGCCGCAAATATCCGTGAAATACATTTAGAAGTATGTTATTACCAATTCTTATTAACTTATCGACCCACCAATATCGATTGAGGAAGGACATCTTCAGCTGGTGGTATTCTATGTACAAATATCAGACGACTAACAGATATAGCTTTGAAAAACTAACCCTTTTAACAGGCCGTTTTTAAAAAATATTGTATTTTTAGATTGGGTATTCAGTAAATGCCCTATTTGAGTTTATGTTTATAATTTTTGTTATTAAGTTAATATTTTTGTTATTTACAGAATAATTATTTATTTAAATTTATTTCATTTATATTTTTTTCTTTTAATAAAAAACCTTTGGTTTGTTCATTATATTAAATATACGTATATAATAGTATATTATTCAACGAGCATATAATGATGGCTATTATTCACGAGGGTGAAGTTTAAGACACGAGCCGTAGGCGAATGTCGTAAATCACCAATTTAGATAATTTTGTACATGGAAAAAGATAATTGCCATTTTCGCCACCCTAATCATTCATTCTAAAAATTACCGGTAAATGCCGGTTAACCGGTTATTTACATTTTTATTTACCGATTTACCGGTTATTAAAACTTCCGGTAAATTGCAATCCCTAGTTTTCAAGTTATAACGACTTCAAAATTGCGATTTTAGCTTAAAAAAAGTATTTCCAAATGGTTTTCGTCAAGTATCTCGAAAAGTATTACTTTATCGAAAAAATGTTAGAGACCAATTACAGAAAGTACAAACTGGGAATTAAATATATTTTTTGTTTATTGATGTAGGATTAATAATTTCGGAGATATTTAAGTTTATATTTGGTATCCAAGTGTTTCGAAATTACCTTTAAAGTTTAAAATGCATTTTTTTTCTAAAGCAAGTGCCTTAAATGAGCAAAAAAATTTGAGCATCTAGGTAATGCTACATCTTAACGAAAAACTGTATTTGAGATAATTTTTTTAAATTACTGGCTAATTAGAGTAACAAAATGGCGACCTTTTTATATAAAAAAATATAAATAAGCACATTTTTCTGTCATAACTTCTTTATTTCTTATGCTACAGGAACGAGTAAAAAATAATTTGAAAGCGCAATTTTTTTTTTTAACTGTTTAACGTCGGCCTATTTCCGCTACCAGGGCCTATCACCGACGCTAGGAGACGAGCTACCTCCAACCTGGAAATTTTGCCGAACCTCTTCCCTTAAGAAGAGTAGGGATCTTTTACTTGCCTAACATTTAATAGACAAGGGACCGCCTGCTTTACATCCCCTCCGAAGGATGGTATATCCACTACGTAATCCTCGTCTGAAATTACGTAACTTCCGAGTATACACTGATATACAAGCCTCTAGAAGGTGGGACGAGAACGCTGTATTTCCCAAGATGGGAGCCCATCCAAGTACTAACCGCGCTCGATGTTGCTTCAACGGAATATCGACTGATATTCACATTGAAGTCGCTCTACGCTCGCCCCCGAAAGCGCAATTAATTGTCTTCAATTTCATTTCTTGGCATGCGTGACGTAGGTGTCACAATTTCTGAGATATTTAACATTTAAACCGCATTTTTCGTCTTATAAACGTTCGGACGCCATTTGTAAACTTCATATCTCCGAAACTATTAAATCTATGTAAATAAATAAACAAGTGAAATTCATTATCAGTTTATGAGCTTTATTTTTGGTTTTTCAATAAAACTAATATTTATTGAGATATTTGGAAAAGGATAAAAAATTACGTTTCATCGAAAATACCTTTATAGTTTAAACTGTATTTTTTTCTAAAGCAAGTGCTGTATACAAACCAAAAAATTTGAGCATCTACGTCATGCTATATGTTAATGAGAAACAATGTTTGAAATTCCTTTTTTTTTTATTACCGGCTAATTACAGTAACAAAATGGCGATGTTGTTATTAAAAAAATGTGTAGACGCACATTGCTTCGGTCATAGCTTCTTTGTTTTTTATGGTACAGAAACAAATAAAAAACAGTTGAAAGCCTAATTAATAGCCTATTATTCTACCTATTAGCATCCTTGACGTGGGTGTCACAGTTTCTGAGATATTTAACTCTCACTCTAAATAATTATCTTATGAACACTTGGATGCCAAATGTAAACTTAAATATCTCCGAAATTATTAATCCTACATCGATAAACAAAAAATATAATTAATTCCCAGTTTGTACTTTCTGTAATTGGTCTGTAATATTTTTTCGATAAAGTAATACTTTTCGAGATACTTGACGATAGCCGCCCGAAAATGAAACAGGTGCGTTTTCTGTTTGTGTCATAATTTTTTCGAAAAACGCTGGGATATTATATATTCGAAAAAAATTATCATATAAGCAGAAAACATGCTTGTTTCGTTTTCAGTGGGCCATCCTGTATATTCCTTGTTCTCTTTACTTTTCCAATGAGAAATAGTTTTCTTCTGGACAATAAAGTATATTTTGATTTGATATAAGCAATATTGTATCAGGTATCTAAAAATATAAGATTTTTAAAATTTACTTGATAAATAAACAAATTGGGCGAGTGGGTTAAGAGGTACACTTGTCGAATAATTATTTATTTTACTTAAAATTTTAGTGACTGCAGAATCGAATCGCAATTCACTAATGGAATATTAGGAAGTCACAATGGTAGTGCAATCATTTATGTCAAAACTGTAGGGAATTTGTAGACACGTTCTCTATAGTCTTCTGATAGAAATTCTGTAAATCACCCCCGGGCCCTTCCAAAAAAACATGTTCGAAAATGGTTGGCGAAATACGGTTTTCAAATTAAAAACGTCAACGTCAATTTTACAAAAAAAAAGTAAAATAATCAATTTTCTCTACGACTGTTAAAAAAAACTGTGCTTTTTTTCATCATTTTTTAATGCGTAAAACATATGTTTATGGTAATAAGTAAAAAGCGTTAAGCGTAAAAAGCCGGATCCATGAGTGCATTGAAAACAATTGAAGTTTTGTCTCACGATCATCGCTTTAGAAATAGTACAGTACCTAGAAGTAAAACATAAAATTTCGGAATAATTTCATATTTAATGATAATTTTCCTTTATGGGTTATTTTATTGTAGTAAAAGGTATCGTCTTCAGTTTCTATATGGTCAGGATACTTGCTCTTATCCTCTTATCCTTTGTTTCTGTTCTTTATTTTATTTTCAATTATGTACTGTCTTACTACACACTACCATGTATAACATTAATTTGTTGATCTGGTATTTTTAAGTAAACAAACAAAAATAATGCTACCTATTATTACTTAAAATATATTTTGTACATAGTTTGTACAGACAGGGAAGATTTCTATTTATTTAACGTCGGCCTATTTCCACTACCAGGGCCTATCACCGATGCTAGGGGGCTACCCCCAACCTGGAAATTTTGCCGAACCTCTTCTCGTAAGAAGAGTAGGGATCTTTTACTTGCCTAACATTTAATAGACAAGGGACCGACAGCTTTACATCTCTAAGATCTCTATTAAATCCTGGTAAACGGGCTTAGTCAGACAGAACAATGACATACATTTTTCATTTGATAATAAAAACTGATCTCTGAGGAAAAATCTCTCTCTCAACCTCTTAAGAGTTCTTGAGAATCGTTCACGTTGTGGATTATTTCGTCCCAATATATTACTTTAGATTCATCTTTATATTAAGTCCAAAATCACAAGAATATTAATCAAAAATGAAATAAAACATTTAGTTTTTGACAACATTCACTTTTCTATGTTAGAAAAACAGAAAATGGCGGCATTCCCCGACTGTTCCCTGAAAATAACCAAGAGAAGCATCAGGGAGTAATGTTCATCAGTTTTTGATAGAAGCGACGATAGAAATGAGTTCAAGAATACCGTTTTGTGAATTTCAATAGAGACACGCCCACTTTCTCTCGATTGTTCTATTCTACTACCGTCAAGAATAGAGACCCAGTTATGATCAATTACTCCCGGCAACGTCGGGACCGGTTGCCATCTTCGATTTATGACATCACACATCACACACACACACACCGTCTGGCAAATCCAAGCAAAACACCTAGTAACGCATGACTGTAGAGCGTATAAGGAATGTGTTCCAATTTCATCATTCAAAATATCACGGGAGGAGTGATGCCCCTGAACTATAATTTGCATAATGAATTCGCATCATTTATTATAATGGTTCACCTCATAGATCAGATGATTCGGAAATCGTAGAAGGTAGCTTCCTGTTAATAAAATGCGAGCAGATCGGAGGCAGCTTGTTTCAAGGGGAACCATGCCGCCTCCATACCCGTTAAAATTTAAATAAAAATTGCAACACTGTTTGAAAACGGTGCGCTAAGCTACATGTAATTACTTATATCTTAACTTGACAGTGAAAATGAGGTCAAATTATATTTTTATAAACATATTATTTAAATCGGGTCAATGACGCCTTGAGACCGGGAGAATGGCTGTTAAGAATGCAATTATTACAGAAAGAAAATTGGTAGTTTGTACAATGGTTTCCGGGTTTTCTTCCGTGCTGAATTATTTTGAATGCTTTACGTTTCTACCATTCCATCGTAGTCTTCTTTACTTTCCCTTTACAAGAAGACCGCAAGAAGATGGTAGAAACGGCTAGCATTCATCCCAAAATTCAACCCCCTGCGAGTTTCCCCTAAATTTTTAAATGGGAAGTAGGAGCTTGTGATACCTCATTTGAAAGGTCTTCATTCTCTATTCAAAAATGCCATAGTTTTAATATTTATTGCAAAAATTAACGGTAAAAAAAATTAATTCATGTGCTTAACTGGGGTCAGTTTATAGCATTTTATTTTCTTTTAATACGCCAATAATTGAGGAATGGGAAACAATAAATGCTGAAGCTGCTAGTCGACCTGAACTACGTGAGTTTTCTTCAAACTCAAGCAGTATATCTAATTTGGTATCGTTACTCATTGCTTTAGAAGCTCCTTTTTTGATCTGTCGTACATATCCATTTTCGCGAAACTTCTTTTCAATTTTACTAATTGTACCTTGAGATATAGGCGCCAGATCAGGAAATTTTTATTGAAATAGGTGAGCAACTTCGACCTGTGATCGCATTCTATCTCCGTAACCAACCATGTGTAAAATTATTATTTTATTCGTTTCGTTTAAATAAACCATGTTTAGAAGTTGCAGTTAGCAAAACTCAAACAATAAACACAACACTGACAACTATTTATTGACAACTATGACAACTATTTATTGCAGTCAATCGCTACGGCGCGGCGTTTTCAATAAAACTGGCAATGTCAGATATGAATAATTTTGATGTTTTATGTCTTCTTTTTAGTTGATAATGTTGAAAAAAGAACACTGAAATTGTTTTTATTCACAATCATACAAAAAAATCAAATTGTCTTACATGTCAAAAGTTGGAAAGTTTGACATTTCTACTTCATTCGACGATTGAACAGGTCGTGTGCGCGTGACGTCACAGAGCTGAGACCTTAGGAAAACAAACCGCTGTCATTGCTGTCAAATGACAACTGACTGAACATAAGAATTGAAAGTTTTCATAATATTAGAGTTTTTATGGACATTATATCACACAAAATGGCAAGTTTTTGTTGTATTATTAGTTGTGGCAGTGACGCAATCCGAGACAACATCAGTTTTTATAAAATAACGTCGATTTATAGCCAGAAGAGGTTAGGATTAAAAGATTCCTAGCAATTAAAAGGAATTATTTTACTGGGGTATTCCAAGCATTTTATTAATGGTAAGTTGTTACTTGTTAATTTAAGAATTTGATTTTTAGTGTGGATTTATGTTATAAGAAAGACGGCCGTAATTCAAGACCACGATGATTCATCCAGTTTGATGTTCTCTGTTAATATGGGATACAACTTAAAACCCAAATGTGAAACTAAAAGTGCTTGTGATAATAATAACTACTGCTAAAGGAAACAATAAACAATTCATGGTAAAAAAATATTACTTTATATTGATTTGTCAGCATTTTTAATATTCATTTCTTGTGTTTAAGTTTTAGTTGAGCGAGGCTAGAGCTGATGCAGAAGGAGAACGAAGTGCAATAGCAGAAATTGTTTTAAATCAGGTATATCTCAAGAGGAAAATGCACAGGCTATATTAAGATATCTGATCTCGTATCTGATGAAGTGCATAAATCAAGGAAATTCAAAGTATTAGTCATTGATTGATCTGGAAACTAAACGTCCTTTTCAAGTATATTGTGTGGTGTTTAAAAACCCAGTGTTGGTTGAAACTAGGACTGAAAGTGAGATCACTTTCAGTCCTTCAGTCATTGAACACACAAATAAAGTCCGAATGACGCTTTATCTCGCTTTAAGTGTCAAATTGTAGCTATAAATGTTCTTTGAATTATGTAAATACAAATGTTACTTACTACTTAGATATTGGTGTAAGTGTGTAATATAATCGTTTATTTTTCATTGCAATATAGATCTTTCTTTACATCTCCTGTAAGTTTCTTATTGATTCTCCTTATGAGTACTAATGGAATGTTGGATAATAAAGTTTGATATTTAGTAAGTATATTTTGTTTTACTTTCAGTTAGATGTAAAGATGCATGTATATATAAGTTCAACATAATCGACTATTTCAATTTACTGCTAACAATAATACGAATGATAAATAAAGCAATAAAAAGTGAATACACGTATTTAATAAAATACAAGGGATATTTAACTATTGGCCTACCTACATGAAATAATAAAATACATGTTAGACATATATAACATTAGCAAGACACGATAAGAAAAAGTTCTTGCACAAATTACAATGGTTTGTATGGTTCAATCTATAGGTATATCATATCATAGGCATGGGGTCAACCACTGGAAGAAATTGTGTACACTTCTTTACATATTTCAAGTAGTTCATCGTACTTCAGCCCTTCATTGTTTAATTTATGTGATATTTTTCATAAAATCCATAACAAGTTAACCCTTCGACCCTAGCCACCGTTTACTGCTAAAAAATTGAAATGAAAAACTGGGTAGTGAACGAATTTTGTCTAGAGTAGTAACACAGTCACAATGAGTACTGAAGGATCATCTGGATCAGCAATAGTCCAAGGTGTCGATGACTTTTGTTCAAGATGCACCGCTAAGAGCTCATAACCTGAAAATGAATTTGTATGTTAGCAATTATTCATTAAGCAATATTTAATTAGGTAAGCATATATTGAAAAAAGATCATCGACAACTAATTCTTACCTTTGCAAAAAGCTTTTATCCTGTAAATTTCTTGGAGAGTACTGCTTTCACCCAAACACAAATAGTTTCAAGATTTTTGAATGCCTTGAACTCATCCTTTTGTCTATGCATTTCACACAAAAACCAAGTAATTCACAATATCCCTTTGTGAAATATAATGAAATACACTAATATTTGTACTGAACTCAAAATATAAGCGATTTAATTCGATGACACCAACTTTTTCCATACATTTCCTCTACATTATGAGACGATTTCGTAAAATATAAACTTATCTCCATATTAACGAAAAAAATTTCCTAGACACAATAATTAAGGATAGTTGTGGATGTTAAATAATCCAAAATTAAGTTTTAAAATATCACAAAAACGGCAAAATATACTTTAAAACAACACGTTTAATCGGCATGTCACTTAATGACAGCTGTTTGTTTTCCTAAGGTCTCAGAATCTGTGACGTCAGCGCACGCGACCTACTGAAATGTGACATTTGCAGGTTGGAAAGTGACATTTTAACATTTCGGGTAGGAAAGTAGGCGGGTACAGATATGCAACAGAACTTCGTATCGTAACACCGTCGTAACGTAACGCCGTAACAAGTGTGGACGGCACCGCGTAACAGCGTAACACCGCAACAACGCAACATCGAGGCGTCCCATCGCGTGTCGGTATTAAAGCATCACATCAAAGGAATGATACGGGCTGATGTTGCACCACTTGTTTGCATGTCTGTACAGGTCTGCATAACATGATCGCGATTTGTTTTCCGTTGCATTTTTATTCAGTTGAAGAAGTATTTAAGTATGGAGTGGACGGAAGAATCTACCATAGAGCGGTAGTATGTTCTGCTTATATGATACGCGATGATGTTCTGATACCCTAAAATCTGAAACACAACGAATCGTCGACGCGTAACAAAAATTGTTGCGCGACGGTGTTACGATACGAAGTTCTGTTGCATATCTGTACCCGCCTTTACCCGTTTTCGGGTCGGCAAGAGCTTTTGCCAACCTGTATTTATGCTATTTAAAAATTTAGTAAACGATTTTTTTGGCTTTTTGTTCATTAAGGGAGATGATTGTGAATAAAATAGTATACAAACCTTGGTGAAAAGTTTCATTGCTGTCTCGAGAATTAGTTGACCTCGCCGCTGCGCGCCTCGGTCAACTATCTTATCTCTCGACAACAATGAAACACTTTCCACCTCGGTATGTAATATACTATTGCTAGCCTGCAAGAAAAAACGCTGTAGGCTTTTATATTTTTCGTTTATTGTAGCGAATTTCGTCAAGCAGACCGTTAATTTTTGCAGTAAATATTTAAACCATAGCATTTTTGAATAGAGAATGAAAAGACCTTTCAAATGAGTTATCACAAGTCCCCACTTCCTATTCAAAAATTTAGGGGTTGCGACTACCACTCGAAGGGGGTTGGATTTAGGGATGAAATTTGTACATTGCAGGATGTCATTTCAGAATCCAAAATCGACGTTCTCGGGTTTTTTTATAAATATGCAGAATAATTGAGATATAGTACAGTGAATGAAGATAAAAATCAATTACCTCCGATTTCGGTGAACCTCCATCGATTTGCATGAAAATTTGGGATTGAGTATATTTTACCCTCAACTTCAAAAGTGACATATGCTCGACTTACGCTTTTTGCATTTTAGGGGTGAACTCCACCCTTTTTGTTAAAAATGGGAAAAAATGCAGATTTAAGCATTCTGGCGTAAGTAATCTCGTTTAATTAGATAAAATAAATATTTTTCCACACTTATATGCATGATTTATGATTTTAATTAATTTTTCAACCCTTTTAGCGAAAATCATGAAAAAATCATTTTTTGTATTTCTGAAATATGAAATCGCATATTAACATTACACAAACGGTTTGTTTAATGTTTATGATATAATTTTTGGTTGACTGTGAAATTTCAACCCTTAAAAACCACCCCCTTAATGCAGAATCATTGAAAAAATTGGTTTCAAGAAACTTTAATCATTTGAATAATACATTACTGAATTGAAATCTCATTTACTGAGTATTAAAGTAATTATTTATTTATTGCGAAATTTTCCACCCTTAAAAACTACCACTTGTCATAAAAATAATGGAATTTTTTTTATCAGCTTTAATAGCTTTAATTATTTAGAATCTTTTTTATTACTTATGATAAACTTTATTAATATATTTCAAACTTTATTAATATTATTCTTTCCACATTCCCCAAACTACCCTTCGTGCACAAATTGATGAAAAAGGATAATTTAACGTTGGAAACATTTTTTTCAGTGCTTATGTGACTTATAAAAATTTAATTTAGTAATTAAGAGGAAAATGTATTAAAATAAATATTAAAATATATGAAAAGTTTATTCATTTCTTATTTAAATAATGTTTCATAAATTAATCAAATATTAATAGTACATTAAATTTAATTTTTCACTCTTCATCAGAGCTCTCTTCACCAACTTCTCCTTCTTCATTAATTGGAGGGCTATTTTGGCAATTGTCTCCACTGCATGATCCGCAGGTTGCATTGCAAAATAACCCTACTCTTCGACACCCGCAAGAAGCGCCGCATATTTTGTGAGCATGTACCTATCGACACGTCTACTTCTTACTATCTATCTTTTTTCCTATATATGCATACAAAATCTCTGCTCAAAAAATTTTTCCAAGAAAATGTTATTGGTTTTTTTTACAATAACTCCGTTAATTTTTATGATATCAGGTTCATCCAATAACCATTTGAAAGATAATTTCAAGGGCTATAAGATCGTATTAAATTTAATCTTTTAAAACCCTTATTTTTTAAAAGATAAAAGGTTAAAAGGACCCGGTTACATGGTTCTCGCAGTAAAATTTAGGCTTTAAACGTTTCTATCTCGGTTATTTTTTATCCTACAAAAATAAAAAAAAAACTAAAAAAAATTCACATTTCGTTCTGTATTATTTTTTACATATATCGAGTATTTTTGGAGTTATTATCAAAAGAAAATGAAATTTACGAAATTTTGAAAAATTCTGATTTTTTTAAATCATATTTTTTTTTTCAAAAATATGCATTCTAAACCGGTCAAAATTTTTTAAGTCATTACTTATGCTAAAATAAAGAAAGTCTTATAGGGATTACTATAAATTTTAATTTTTGTGGAAATGGCGTAGGTTTTATTTTTCACTTTTTCCTAAAAAATTCGAAAGGGTCCTCTTATTTTCATCATAACTTGCTTAATTTTGATGCTATCAACTTCTTCTAGCTCATTCTCAGCTCATTTGATAGGTATTTCTGAGTACTTTGAAAAGTGTTCAGTAAGTATATTTTATAAAATGCATCGTTTTCCCGTTATTTAAGCTTGAATACTTAGATTTGAGTACTCGCCGAAAAAATATATACATTCAATTACCTATAGCTCACTTTGAATTAATATTAAAAGGTTTTTTAAGGAAGAAATTTATTCGTTTTTTTATTAGCTTCAATTTTGGTAATGACAACTTTTTTGTAAAAACTTATAGTTTTTGAGTTATTTATGAAAAACCGCTTTAAAACATGCATTTTTTTCACGAAAAATCAAAATCTTTGATCTTTAATAACTCAAAAAGTATTGATTTATTTTAATAACTTTATATAACAAAGTTTGCTTAGAATTTGTCCCTCTATCGATTCCTGGGGTTATTTTTCATAAAATAATTTCCACCCCCGAGAAGGGGTGGCATCCACCCCCAGGGTAAAAGCGCAAGTTGGCACTATGTCACTTTTGTTTCTTGAGGTATCCTCTAACTACTCACAAATTTTCATGAAAATCGATGGAGGTTCAACGAAATCAGAGGTGAAAACCTTCAGTGACTGTACTAATACTGATTTTATTCCATTTGGCTGTTCCACACTGCATATATACCAAAAGGTTTTGAATAAATCTTTTGGATAATTATCCACAATAGCTTGTTTTAAAAATAAGCTGATACAGTTAATAACTACACTAAAGAGTGAAATGAATGAGTGGGCCAGAGAGCTCAGATGAAAGTAAAAAAGCTAAATAGGTAGCAAGCTGTAAAGCTAATAACTAATAACTAATAACTAATAACGAATTAATGCGTCAAATGACCCAGTGAATCAAAAGGCTCGAAGAAAGCTGTTTCGCTAAAATTAAGCTAATTGTATATATCATTCCGGAAAATTCACAATTTATATATACTAAGAGGTTTTGCTCTCATTGGATAATTGTCCAGGCTGGGAATTGAACCTGTAATTACAGGATAAATACATGTTTTCAAACAAATTTATTTTTTGTTTATTATTCACGATCACGATTGAGTCGGTGTGGATTTATCACTATTCAAGCGTAATTTCTATTAGAACAAAGAACAAACAGGTAAATATTTAAAATTGAAATTCAAAGCGAATAACTGCATAACATAAAATCACGATATATGTATAGGACCTTCGTGGAAGTGGCCAGCGAGGAACAAGGAAATCGCATAACTTGGAAAGGTGACTCACGGGTACAAGTTGTGCATTATTTTAATAATGCCTAGTAGTCAGTTACTTCTATAACAGTAAAAAAAAAATTAAATTTTGTTTTGCTCAAATAGGCTTAGAATGTCATGAAACGTCGAGATTTTAAGTTATAAAAGATAGAAAAAACTAAACTACGATAAATGTTCGAATTGTCTTCCATTGACATTTATGCATTTTTGACACCTTCTCCTTACAGCATTTGTTGCATTTCCAATCATGACAGGAGTTATTGTCCGAAGTGCAGCTAATGTTTTGTTTTCCAATTCTTCTATGTTATTAGAACGTTCTCTATATATAATATTTTTTAAATAACCCCAAAGCCAAAAGTCGGCAGGAGTTATATCGATAGATCTAGCTGGCCGCAAAATAGGACCATTATTTCTTAAAAATTAAACAATATTTAAACTACTTTGTTGTTCATTAATGTTCAGTTAGCTAAAAGCTAAATTAATTGTTAGTTATCAGATTAATTAACATAGCTAACTAGACATTGATAAACTAGCCCTGAGTGATATATATCCTCCCCAAATTGAGCATTTAAATAATTTCATGTTTCATTTGACGTATGACCTGGGGCGCCATCGTGTTGGTAAATTAATCTTTGAAATTGTCTTACAGGCATATTGCCTACAAGTGGCTCTATTCCTTGTCCTAGAATGCTAATAAAATTTTCGGTAGTCAATTTACCTTGCAAAAAAATGAGGACCTATTATTTGGTATCCAATAAAATGACACTATATACAAAATACAAATCGTTCTTGACGATTAACTGTAGCAATGGCGAATTTACAAAAGGGCACTTGGGGCACGTGCCCAGGGCCCCCAGGTAATTGGAACGAGGAAATGTAAAGCACTGTAAACGTAAACATCTTTTATATCAAAAATATTTCTAAATTGTAAAAAAAAATTTGCTCATCAAAAAATTTTGGGATGAAAAAAAATTTATGTTGGGATCAAAAAATTTTTTTTTTGGATTTCTCCCTCCCGCTTATTGAAAAAAATTTTTTTCGGATTAGAATTAGGTATTAAGAAAATAATCTAATTACGCCACTGACATTTATATTTTAATTCTGTTAAAATTGGCCGCATTATAAGGGGCCCCTACATAAGAAGTGCCCAGGGGCCTCTCAAACGTAAATCCGGCCCTGAACTGTAGCAGTTACGTGCGGATTTTCATGAGCCTAATGGTGGTTATTATACCGATTCGAAATTCCGGCACTGCTTATATGAGCCTCGTCTGTCCATATAATTGATCCTTCAAATCCTAGCACTTCATTGCACTGACGCAAAAACCACTAGCAAAAATCGAGACGTCTTTGAAAGTCGCTTGGGTATAGATGGTGACTAATCCTAATTTTGTAGGGTTTGAATTTATTTTTTTTTAAGTAACGCAATGCAGTTGTTTTTGGAATTCCTAAATTTTCCTGCATTTCGCGATATATTAGGATTTTCTCTTACAGTTTCTACAACAATATTTTCTACAGCTTCTCTACCTGCTTTATTACATATTTTTGCTCGAGGTTTTACAAATGATCCAAGCCAAGCTCTTTTAAATTTTGTTGTAGCCTACTGAATATTTTTATGTGTGGCTGTCTCTTTTCTGGATATCTAAAAATATTGTTTAGGCGGTACTTTTGGCAGAAAGTTTTGCTGTCTATAACTTACCTATTAAAATAAAGTTCGGAAGCTAAATTTGAATCTTCTCCGCATTCTATAAAACCCTTAATCATATCATATTTTTCACCATTACTAAATTGAAATATCTTTCACAATGCTCACTCACAATTAACTCACAAACTAGTTTTTGACACTTACGATAATTTCGATTTCCATTTTTTTTTACCATGGTCTTCTCAATAAATATTAGAAATGCGATAAATATGCATAGATGTCAATGGAAGACAATTCGAACATTTATTGCAGTTTAGTTTTTCCAATTTTTGGCAAAATTATATTATATTATAAGAAGTGTTGTTGTTAGTAGTTTTCCATGGCTTCCTCGCAAATATATTAAATTTTTCGAAAATTAACCAATTTTTATAAAGATAAATATGACATATGATATACCGTTGGATAGCTAATTTAAGTTGTGATCGAATAATGGAATAATTTACAGGGTGTTCTATTTAAAACACACAATTTATATCTA
This sequence comes from Rutpela maculata, assembly GCA_936432065.2. Taxonomy (NCBI): domain Eukaryota; kingdom Metazoa; phylum Arthropoda; class Insecta; order Coleoptera; family Cerambycidae; genus Rutpela; species Rutpela maculata. The sequence continues at coordinate 2,383,712 of OW386292.2, read as the reverse complement.
TATCTCGAAAAGTGAGGCATGCATAATTTTCTTCTTATCAGCAACGGATTCTACTCAAAAAAGTGCCTTGTGTTACTCGATTTTCGATTCGACACTTGGTAATTGATATATATCTAAAAACACCAATTTTCCAAAAACGCTCTGTAGCTCGGTAGCCGAAAAAGACAGACGATCGCGGTTTGCGCTATTGTTTCTCGAAAATCGAGCTCAGGGCACTTATATTGGTTTCTGTCTATCTGCCATAGTTTTAGAGAAAACCTCAAATCTCATCTAATTTGGTCCAAGTCCTGTACAAGAACCAAAGGCCTCAATATTTTTTTTGACATCAGATATATTCATTACCAATTAATAGGGTGAAAAAATAAATTGTAATTTAGTATGTGTACGAGAAGCAAAGTCTGAATTTTTTTTGTCATCGACCACCACCAACATGAAAGCAGAGCTGGGCGAGTACACGGATACTTTACTCGTATTTTGTACTCGAGTATTAAAAGTACTCTTTTTTAATTATTCGTAAGTACTTTTTGGTTTAGAGAACTTAATACTCGTATTTGCAGCACATTAAAAATTACTCGCAGAAAGTATTCGTCAAAAATTGTTACTTTTCACGAGTACTATTATTTCTCTGGTACAGTAGTCTCAGAGATTTAGTTTACTTTAGTGTGCAGTCATTAGTTTACCACTAAAGCACTAACTAGTCAATTGTCATCTGTCGTCAGCTCAGCAGCATATATATTTGATATTATACAGGGTGTCTCACTTTTTATTAGCATCACCTCATTAGGTAAAAGACCTAATTTTGAGAATAAACGTGTCCATAATCATCGATCCTAAGATGCTTCGTTTCTGTGACACAGAGCATTGTATTTGTAAATACATTTTTATTATTATTATTTTTTAAGATAACTGCTCCCAAAAAAATTCGTGATATTGCTGCGAATGACTTCTTTGAGAGCAAATAATTCAATACTGAAAACCATTGATTGCCTATTATTACCAATTGAGAAGATACAAAGATGGAGAGATATTTACTATTCATGAAAGTTAAGAAAAAATTATCGCCGAATTGAAATTTTGCAAATATTTTAAAAAAATATTAAACAGCATTCAATTGTATGTAGAAAATACCCTTTTGCCAGAAATCGATAGAACGCATCGTTTTCAAGAAAATGCTGATTAGAAGCCAAATCATGATTTTACATTGTCTTATTTATTATTTTATTTTATTTACTTTCGGGATAACATTGAATGCCATTTCATATTTTTTGAAAATGTGTTTTCTACGAAATACTAAGTCATTCGCAGCAATATCACAATTTTTTTATGAGCGATTATTTACAAAAATGATCATAAGAAGCAACGTTTGAAGAGACTTTTATTTCAAAATGAGGTCTTCTATGAAGTTCTGCTAATAAAAAGTGAGATGTCCTATGCCTATGTTATAAATAATAATGTTTTTATTTTCTGTGAACCATAATGCCTAATGGTTATTTCGTTAAATGTGTTTTATTAAATAAAAGTGTGTCTTTTTATCTGTCCTTATCTATATAGTTAAAAAGTTCTATCTAAAGACTATGAAGAGAAAATATTAACTTATTTTAATGGTTATGGGTACTCGTACTCGTTACTCGAATTTATGATGGTTTTGTGAGTATTACTCGTACTTATACTTTCTTATTAATAAAATACTTACGAGTATTGTACTCATAAGTAAAATGAATCGGACACTCGTACTCGAATTTTTGCAAGTACTTTTTTTTGGTACTCGGCACAGCTCTGCATGAAAGAGGAAAAAAATACGTTTAGAGTGTTGCATCTGATGGCACGAGAACATGTTCTGCAGTCGATCCGGTTACCACAGCGATATATGAACTTTGGTACTTTCGAAAAAATTTCACAGTTCTTGGATAGGAAATTTGGATGTGAAAGTAGGCGGCGGTTTTTATGCATAATTTTACCGCAGTGTATGACTTTGTATGCTACTGTCTATTAAACCTAATCCTAATTAATTTACCACACAATCAAGTTTTCTATTCGATTTGTTCACGGATTAGGTAAATATCATGTTTGACATGCATCGGATAGTACCGATATGGGCAATTAAATCATATTTATATATTATTATGTAATAACGTCCTATTCGAGAAAAACAAGGCATTTATCACAAAATTTTTCTGGAAATGGGTACACGCAAATTAACTTTTAAGTATATAGGTGTGTGTAGGTATCTATGATACTGTATATGCATATGTATAATTACTAGCAATTATTATTTTTCCTTAATTATCTCCGAACTGCGTTGAGGCAGTGCGGTGGATCAAAAATTGCATATTGAAATGCACTGTTGGAACATATCTTTTCGTTCGAATTTGAATCATAATCAAATTATTATACATACCTATTTCAGGAAAAATATCACATGAGCAAGGGTACATGCAGACTAGTCCATGTAGCCTTCTTATTGAAATCCTATAAATTCCTCAAATAGAGTTGTATTCAAGCCGTCATCTTGGAAAGTGACTGACAAAATACGATTTTTGAGTTTTTTATAAAAAAACCGTCCATTTTACCAAAAAACATTCAGCATATTCCCGAGTAAAAAATCTTATCTCCAATTTTTGCTCGCTTTACACTAGACGTATAGTCCAGTCAACGGAGCGCTAAAATGACCAAAATCTCTAACTTGAGTGCTAGTGAATAGATTTTGATGAAACCTTGTGCAATGTGTTTGTAATGATAAAAAAGTTTAAAAAAAAAAGATTAGAGTACGAAATGATCGGAAGGGGTAGAAAACGCTTTCCGTAACTTGTAGAGTTAGGTCAAAAATGAACAAAAAAAAAACAATGCATTTACCTTTTATGGCCCAAAATAAGATGTTTTTACTCTTGTGAATATTTTCGAAAAATGCATATTTTTCGAGATATGGCCACTAATGATCGTCGTATTTGTATGAATCGTATAATAATACGACTCTTTCTGATGATACGTATGGTACGAATCTTTACAATGGATACGGTTTCGTATTCGTATCTAGTGTATACTGACCTAATGCGAACAATGCGGTTCGATTTCGTATCGGTAGATACGTTTTATGCGACATGACATTTGATACATGGAGAAAGGTGAAAAAAATTTAACCACCTTCGAAAAAGGTGGTTAAAACGCATAATTTCATAAGGAAGCACTTTTGGACTAAGGTAGCTTGGGTTTAGTCACTAAACTGGTTCAATAATATCAATTTGACAAACGCTAACTTGATCGAATATCATATTGCATATCAGCTATAACAGCTATCAATAATAATAATAATAATTAGCATGCGTTGAAATACTTAAGTGCGATTGTTTTGAGAACGGTGCATTTTATCGACATAAAACAAGCAGACCTTATTCTCGTCAAATTAGTTTTTGTATCATAATATTAAATCATACGGACCCAAAATAATGATAATAATGTTATGCTAAAAAATATGTCAAAAAAAATATGCCGACAACGCCATCTATATGTAGAAATACTTAAATCCTCATAATATAATTTTTAAGCTGGTCGTAGAAAAAGTATTCTATACAACTCGAGTGGATTATCCATATCGCACTCAAAAGATTTGAAGCACTCCGCCTACGGCGTCGTGCTCAAGCTTTTTTATCGTGCGATATGAATATCAGATCCACTCTTGTTGCACAAACTACTATTTTACACGCTGTTCGCGTGCGTCTAGAATTTATCACACACTATGTGAAATTAATAATTTTTAAGCGTAGCTGTCAGTGCGTTTTTAAATACCTTTCAAAGCAGTCGTAGAAAAAAAAAACATTTCACGATATTTAGGATGCAATTTTTTGCTGTTCTCTGTTTGCTTAGTGGTCGTATCTGCAAAATCAGGTGTACTTTTTTGAAGTCCAAATATAACAAAATAGCAGTTGAAAAATTTGAATATTGGCCTAGAATATATTGCAAAACCAACAATTAATTATTATTTATAAATATATTTGTTGTCGAAGTCAACAATGCTATTGTTTCAAGAAATTTTATCACTACGTCGTTACATTTAAAATGATCAGATCTTCTTTAGATAAACATTTTAAAAAGTTAAGAGCACTTCAAATTGATATTCAATTAATGAGCTGTAACCGGGTTGATTATTAATCGTGGCTATTATATTATTTTTTTACAAACTAACATAAAATGTTATCTTACTATTGCAACATTTGCAATATTGCAAGGTAAGCATCCTTATCAAAATTAGAATTTTCGAATATTTTTATATAAAAACAATAACACAGCCAAAAAAAAATTGGACTGGGTACTACACTAGTATATTCATTTGTATTTTCGCGCGCTGAATCCGAATTCGAGGTCAGAATTGGGTGATTGGCTTATATATTCAATATAACCTCAAAAATAGCTAAAATTGAGTAAAAAAGGCACTATTGCGTATTTCAAGGAGTCTTTAAAAAAAAATCAAGGAAAAATATTTGATAATATGTTTTTTATCAACTGAATTCACATTGGACTACAGAATTGAATATGCATATTTTAGCTCATACATAGCCTCAAAAGAAAATGCGAGAAATCGCTTAAAAATGAAATTTTCATATACCGTACCCTGAATTTACGAAGCAAGGGAATCAAACCAGTTTTGTATTTTATTTGTTGAGGAAGTGACTTTCAACGCATAGCCAGATGTATTACATAGGTAGAGTATTGATCCCTAATCTCAAAAAAATGCTTGAAATCCCTCAAAAATGAAATTTTTATATACCGAATTTCGTATTTGCGAAACAAAGAAATCAAATTAATGCATATTAAGCGAGCTAATTTCCATTCAATCGCAGATGCTACTTGGTAGGTATCAAGTTTGTGATAAACTACAAAAATTCTAAAAATGTTTTTTTAATTTGACCACTCCGAAAAATTTCCTGTACTCGCGATGATTTCTTCGAGCAGCTGATTCTAAAATCCCGTCTACGATTGGTTTGCTCTCCCGGATAATCCAAGAATAGTTAAAAATTCTAATAAATCTGACTGATGAAATCTCGAATATTTATTTAAAAATTTAGCTATAGAGGAAAATATTTACTTTTTCTTTTCATGGTATACATTCAAAAGATCGGCGGAGAGGCAGTCTTTTGCGTTTTACTCCTCTCAAAGGTACTTCCCTTTTCAACGCCCAGCAGAAATCAGCCATCATATTTACTTCATATCGACTCCCCATTTCCTTGATATCCTGATGAAATCGTTCTCCCTATTCTTCGCTATAATCTCCAATATTTTGTGAATCTAAAAAACGCAGCTGTAAATTCATTAGGCAACCCACTGTTCAAAATTTTTAATCATTTCCGCTACTATTTTTTTGTAATTTGGACTCTTATTACTTCCTAGTAAATTCTCCACTACATTTTTGAAACTAAGCCACGCAGCCTTTTCAGTTTTGTTCATTTCTGTGGCAAAAATGTCGTCTCTTAACATCTCTTTGATTTCTGGTCCATTAAAGATTGCTTCCTTCAATTGCGCATCTGAAATGTTTGGAAACATTCATTGAATATGCTTGAAGCAATCACCATCTTTATTCAAAGCTTTAACGTATTTCTTTACGAGGCTCAACTTTATATGAAAAGGTGGGAGAAGAACTTTTGAAGGAATAAACAAACTTTTGGTCGATCCTTCAAAAGACCTTCCACCTTTCAAATAAATTTGGGCCTTGTAAAGTATTTCCTTTAAGGCTTTGCATAAAGATGGTCATTGTTTCCAGCATACATAACTAATACTTCCAAACATTTCAGAAGCGAAATTGAAGGAGGCAATTTTTTATGGACCAAAAATCAGAAAGATGTTTAGAAACGAAAATGGATAAGACTGAAAAAGCTACCTGGATCAGTTTCAAAAATGTAGTGGAGAATTTTCTAGGAAATAACAAGAGTGAAAATTACAAAGAAATAGTAGCGGAAATGGTTGAAAATTATGCAGAGTTGGACTGTCTAATGAAATTAAAGGTTGAATTTCTTAAATTCACATGTTATTAGTTTCGGAAAAATCTTGGATATTATAGCGAAATGATTCTATCAGGATGTCAAGGAATTCATGTTTTGAGTCTAGTTTTATTAAATTTCCAGAGCATACTTATTTGATACGAGTATTTTCTCGATATTTCAATTATTATCTACGAAAGACTTGTGTATTTGGGTTAATATCAAACCAATTTTTGATTTGAAGATATCAATGGATTTGTCATGAAAATTAGTATTCAACTACTGGTTGTCTAAAAGATGTTGCCATTTGAAAAAGTCGACATAATTACAAATTAGCGATTTCGGAAATTTTGGTTTGTCGTAGCTACTAGGCCAATTAGAAAAATCTCATGTTTACATTTTTCTCTTATTATTTTGGTCCACATTTGATTGATTTGAGTGCATTCACTATACTGTAGATGCAAAAATAAAAATAGCCTTAAGAAAATCAAGTAATCTTAAGTTTTTTTTTAAAACTACGCAGTAGTACTTAAAATCGTCTCCGGAATTCAAAAATGTAAAAATATACAGGGTGTTCCATATAAAATTTCAAAGTTTCATTTCATTTCGGGAAAACCGGAAGTGATGGAAAAGTGTCAAATTATGAAGAATTTGCCGTTTTTGGTATATATTACCCCCGCCAAATTTCAGAGTTATATTTTGAAAACTGGAAAGTCTAGCTTGTCTAATGATTCCGTTGACACCTGGTATAAGTGTCTAGTGCACATATCACTGACTCGCTTGGGGGTTCCCAACATCCCTCTAGGCAAACTGTCATTCATTCACTACACGATTAGCATTTAAGCTTTCTCTATACCTAATAAAGTTTATATCTTTAAACTACCAATAACAACATAGTTGTGAGACCACGTCACTATGAATGAATGAAAACAAATTTCACCACGAAATGTGTCATATTCGAACTAGCAGGAGATTTATTACATTGTTCTTCGTTCGCTTCCTTTCCCATCCTATATATTTTTTTATTTTTGCACGCGCAAAACGTGCATTTATTACAAGGTTAAATATTCAATAATTACTCATATGTACACATCGAGTAATAATGTATCACTTTATTATTAAACTAAAAGTTATTTATCCCCATGGCGGAAACAGAACAAAATCACCTTACAAAATCAAAATTTCAAAACTATTAATACTGCACAAAAATGAAAAAACCGCTGCCCAAGGAATCACTACTTCCACATCCAGATTTTCTATCCAAGTCACTCACAATGAAAAAATTTTTTATGTGGAAATAATTGTTTATGGAACTTTAATAATATAAAATTTGAAATCCTCTACCCCAAAAACCCATAAAACGATTCCTCACATCGGTAGTGGGGTGGGGGTGGTGATAGGGAGTGGTAGTGGGGGTGGTGATAGGGAGTGGTAGTGGGGGTGGATGAAGTAAAAAAATATTTTGAGGTTTCTGGTTCTTATACACACACTAAATTACATTTTTTTTCATCCCCTTTAATAATGGAGTGGGGGGTGGTAATGGGGGTGGCTACTGCCAACATTTTTTTTGAGACCTTAGCTTCTCTTGTACATACTAAATACCAATTGTATGGACTCTTACCTACTCGATTTACCTATTTACCCCAAATTTACCCCCCAACCCTTCGACGGAACAAGGTGAAAATATAATTATAATTATAAATATGATTGGGGGGTGGATGAAGTAAAAAAATATTTTGAGGTTTCTGGTTCCTGTACATAGGTACACTAAATCACATTTTTTTTCATCCCCTTTAAAAAGGGGGTGGGGGTGGTTATGGGGGTGGCTAATGCCAAAAATTTTTTTGAGACCTTAGCTTCTCTTGTATATACTAAATACCAATTTTATGGACTCTTACCTGCTTGATTGACCTATTTACCCCAAATTTACCCCAATTTACCCCCCAACCCTTCGACGGAACAAGATGAAAATATAATCTAGTTCTAGATTTCGTTAAAGTACATATGTGTACCAAATTTCAAATCAATATCTCAAACGGTTCCTGAGTAAACGTGCGCACAAAAAAAGTTACAGACAGACAGACCGACAGACAGACAGACAGAAATTTTTTTTCCCTCAAACTTAAAATCTCGACGTTTCATGACATTCTAAGCCTATTTGAACAATAAAAATTTAAAAAAATTTTTTTGTCGTTACTATACTTCCACTGGGTGTGGAAGTAATAAAATGAAAGACAATAATTTGGTACTAACAAGGCAACTGCAGTTATTCTCAGAAATTATTACGAGAAGATGTAGATTTTTATTCAAACGGAATTAACAGAAATTGTAAAAGACCCTACAAATAAAGTTCAATCCCCAACAAAACAATTTCTATCAGAAAACAACATCCTTTTTACTAATGTTGAGAAGATTAGAATAATCAACATGAACCCGCCCACCCAAGCTCTATGGACTTATTAAAAATCATAAAGAAAATTTACCAGTAGTTCAACCACAAACTAGTAGTAAAAATTAATTCAATTTTTAAAAGAGAAACAAAATTTCAATCCAAACATACAGTAAAATGTTCTATTGAACTTACAGGAGCATTATAAAAACAAGAAATTCCAGGAAATTGTGGTGTTAATATGTTAACAGGGGTACCACAAGGTAGTGTATTGGGCCCATTGTTGTTCATAATATTCGTTAACGACTTAGTGGCAAGCATAAATAATTGCATTTTAACTCTTTTTGCAGATGACACCTCCTCTATCATAACTGCTGCTAATGTAGATCAATTAAATAAAAATGGCACTATGTGCGTGGATACATGCCACAATGGTCTCGTACAAATGGCCTAATACTAAATCAACAAAAAACAGTATTTTTAGTGGTTTCTCCAATTGGTACAAAGTTGGATTTTAATCTTCTGATTAGAGGTAGTCATAACCTCGACCAAAATAATGGTGTTAAATTCTTAGGAATACAGATGGATAGTAGTATGTCATGGGAGAACCATATCGATAATTTAACAAACAAATTAGCTAGTCTAAACTTTGCACTACTCCAGATGCGAGACTCTGTTGACACTGACACCATGAAAACCTTTTATTGCGGTTGTGTTTACTCAGTCTTGCAATATTGCATATTATGCTGGGGAAGCAGCTCAGCAATGAAAAATGTGTTCATTTTGCAGAAAAGTTAGAAGCATGTAGAAATTTACATACAACATATCCTGTAGAAATTATTTTAGGCAACATGGCCTACTCAATATTTATTGTATATACATTTTGCAGTCTGTATGTTTTGTGAGAAAAAATACTAACAATCTCTTAAAATGTGGTGATATTAATAAATACCAGCACTCGTTCCGCAAATAACATCTTTGTACCTTCTCATAGATTAAAGCAGGAAAAAAAGGTCTCTTGATTAGTGGAATTAAATTATATCTCCCACAAGCTATAGAAGACGTTAGCAATTTTATAGCATTCAATAGACTTGTTAAAAGACATTTAGTTGAGCACTGTTACGAAGAATAAGAAGATATTCTTACCTTGCCGTAGTTGTAAATGTTTTGATTGTTTACCATATAACATATATTTTATTAGTTTACTCTTAGCTATAGGTAAGTATGTGTAATTTGTGTATGTAATATTATGTACATATTTTAGACGTTGATTATTTAAAAAAAAATTATATTTTATTGTTGACAATTCCAATACTGTAATAATTTTATGGAAATAAATGCATTATTATTATTATTACTAAGTTAAACCACAAAACAAGTATAACTTACATTAAACTACATGATTTAACTTAAAATAAGAAAAATCATGTTGGATATTTACGACATGATATCTATAAGAATACAATTGTACAGATCTAACCCATATCCTATAAATAAGGTGAAATTATTACAAACGTAAGTACCGCAATTTTTAAATTGCGATTCTGAGAAAATATGATCTATACATATTAATCGATGACCCTAAAAGATACTAAAAACGATATAAGTACAATCTGAAATTGATTTTTCTATAAATAATGTAAAACTAATTAAATGATAATAATTCAATCAGCATAATGGGTTTCATTTAACTTTATTTAAAAATAACAAAAAAGTCAATCTAAATTATCTATTTTCATTTTGCAGGTTGACCTTAAAATCATTTTTCATGTAGAATTTCTCGGTATTTTCTAAATGTAATTATTTCATTATTTCGCAAGGTGATAGAGACTTGATACGAATTCTGTTATAGCAGGGTAAATATGCGTCAAACATTTAATAATTAGGTGTTCACTGTATGCAAATTGGTAATAAGGTATATTAGAAATAGCTTTCAACGATGTCAAAAGTTAAGAATTCGAAATGACGAAATAATTATTTTTGTAACAAGTACCCAAAAAACTGATTTTAGGTACGTGTTACAAACAGCATTTAAAAAAAAATATATTTAAATTTTTGATCAGAGCAAATATTTCTCGAAAATAGTGAACTTTGAATTTTAAATATCACGCGACCCTAGTAAGCAAATTGTTTAATGTAAACAAAAAAATTTTGACGCGTCCATTTTATACGATATAAAATGCATAATCCACAAATTATATCTGAAAAGCGAAGGAAATTGTGTTAGATTTACTTCCAGTGAATCTCGTCAAATTTATGAAAAGGAATATGAAGCATTCATTCGATGGAAAGAAATGAACAACATTGTAATTATTGTAGACGAAGATGCAATGTTGAACTATTTACATGAAAAGGTAAATGTCACTCTTATTTGCATTCAATATTAATAACAGTGGCGCAGCCAGAAAATTCATCTGGGGGGGCAATAGAACCGGCCTCCCCAGAGGATGAGGAAAATTTTTCAGAAAATAGTTGAAAACGGATTTGTATGTAGATTACTAGATAATATTGGTATTAATTACAAAATATTTATTTCAAGGAATAATTTGGATACTGCTTTGTACTGATAGAAGTTATGCTTCTTTATTTTTTGGCTCATGGAAGACGGCTTGGGGGGGGGGAGGGCCCCATGGCTCCCCCCCTTGGCTGCGCCCATGATTAATAACATAGTAAATTATTATTGTGACTATTTTCGTATTTTCCTATTACAGTCTACTCTCTGGTCAAAATATTCGATGATAAAAGCTGTTTTATCTGTCAAAGAAAATATTGTAATATGTTGCAACCCTTTAAGATTTAAGGTTATGTTGGTTGCACTGAAAAGTAGGTACAGAATTCAGTAATTCGGATGTCTGAATGTGGAAAGAACTTACTAGAAAGTCTAGAGTGATGATGACATATCTGTTCTGGAACTGTCTAGAGTATGGTGACGTCATCAGAGAAGCTTCGAGATCTGTCATCTTTAGGTATATAAAGCATGGAGTAAAGCAGAGAAGAAGTTCAGTTTAGATAGCAAGAGTAGTAAGATCAGAAGAAGAGAGTAAAGTGATCAAGTAGTACACAGTGTGTGATTAGTTAAGTAAATTATTGTTGTAATTAAGTAAGTTAATAAATTAGTGTTTAGTGTTACCCTGGTTGTTATAATTTCCGAATCCACGATACAGGGTGTTTACAAAAAGGGTGTAAGCACGTCACAATATGGAAATAAACAAATTCGTCAGAGTCATAGCTGTTTTGAAGCGAAATTCAGTAGGTTACGAGCCCACAAAATAAAAAGTTTTGACGCGCCAAGAAATTAATATCTTTTTGGTAAATCCAGACGATGTGAAGTATTTATTAATCAAAGTAAGTTTAAAATCATACTTTAATGACATGCATCAGTTTCATATTTAATTTCGCAGGTTGCTCTTCTTATTGGCGTGTATGGTGCATGCGGACACGAAGAGCTACATTCACTAAAAATACAAAAATAATAAAATAAAATTTCCAGAGATGGGTACAGGAAACTTTCCATTTGAAAGTTTTCGGAACGAAATTTTGATAAAAATGAAAGTTGAATATTTGAAAGTTCCCAAAATTCCGGGAAAGTTTCCTTTGGAAAGTTTTCAGTTGCAGCAAGCGGATTTGCTTCATTTCATTCAAGTAAACCATTTTTATAAAACTCTGTTATTATCATTAATTCACATGCGAGAGTATAACGTCATGTGGTCTTTACACACTCGTTGAACGTTCTACTGATAATTGTAGAATGCGACATTCGAGAATGCATATTCTTAGGATTGTGAAAAGAATGACCTCAAAAAAGGTTTTTTTTTAGCCCGTTTGGGGGTCCGCAAATTTTTGATTGATTTGTAGTCCTAAAATGATACATTATGATAAAACATTAATCGTAAAAAAATTTGGAGTTGAGCATATGAAAGGTTTCAAAGATATAGAGCCAAAGTGATCAAAATCGAATCACTAAGCACAGTGAGTGACGATGATAATTCAATGAAAAATGTCAATTTCTTGATAAAATCTTTTGTTCTTTTCTATCATTTCCTCTTTTCTTTTTCTTTAACTACCTCTCGTCGATTTTTATATTTGAACGCGATAAACTTAAAAACTACTCAAATGATTTCGATGCGATTATAACCATTCTTTAAGGGCGCTCTTTATGAAAGACGGTTATAAGCTATTTATCACGTTAATATTTTCAAATGCAGCTAGCAAGTAATTAGCAAAAAACAGTTCAAGAATGTATACATACATTGATGAATCCCACAATGGATCTCTCTCTACAACTGCAGGCAAAGTGGGAGCAAATAAACAACGCTGCTTCATATTACGCCGAGCATAAACATGAAGGAATTTTTCTTGTGCAAAAATTCAGTCCATTACCTAAGCGTCCAACTGCAGCTTTAGATTATGCTAAATATGGTATCACAATCAAAAAGCCCTTGTTAATTAAAGCTTATATGAAGTCTCGTTTTCGCAGCAGTTAAGCATCACCAGATATTCATTCTTATACATATATGCAATATATCATTGACCATAAAAAATAATAACTCATGAAATATAAATTAAAAACTAATCTAAAACAAAAAAAAGCAGAAACAATAACAACGAAAAACAATACAAAAAAAACAAAAAAACCATAAATAATTTTTTAAAAAATTAAAAAACCTCTTTGTAGATTAGTGCCGTGACGTGGTAAAGTGGCTGAAGTATTATTTGTATTATTATTATATAATATTACCATTGTTATTATTATCATCCTTATTATACTCTTCGCAAAAACGAAGAGACAACCCTATTGTTTTTAAACAAAATCGATCAGTAAATAAAAATGTTATTAATGATTTAAATTTGATTTTTTTTTTATTTTTATGTTTTTGTAAAAAATTACATTTTTTACATTTTTTTAGGTGGTTCTTACGCTTTTGGCTCGAAATCCAAGAGGCCCAGGTTCGAAACCCACATGGGGTATGATATGTTTTTTTTTTACTTTATTTTACACTGAGTCTTTCATCAACTAAGTTCGCACTATAAAACTAAAAATGTTTAAAACTGACATTATTTACAAAAAACTGCGAACTATAGAATGTGTAAAAGTTTAGTAAACCGGCGAAGAGTACGTTTTTAGCTTGTTATGTTTTACAATAATAATAATACGACTAAATCTAATCTATTGACCTTCTATATCTCTGAAACCTTTCTTATGCTCAACCCCATATTTTTGTGTGATTAATGTCTCATCATAAGGTATCATTTGGACCACAAATCAACCGAAAATTTGCGGACCCCCAAATGGGCTATTTTTAGGGTCACATTTCCCCAAAGTAGTATGCGACTTTCGCCTGTAGAGATTCGAGAATAGACTCCCTGGTCTATTACCCGCAACAACAAATCATTTCCAACGACGTATTTAATTAGTACACGATATGTAATTGAAAATATACCTACATTACCTACGTATACACGAGTATAAGGTCGAGGTTTTTATTTGCTTTCAATGTCAATACGAGACATAACACTATATTATTTCTATAACGGTGTCGGTTATATTTATTTGTCATTTTTGTCTACTGTTGAAATGTATTTACGTATAAGGAATGCTGTTATTTTGTTATTTATTTAGGAAATGCAACTAATAACAATAAATAGGAAGTAAACCCTTTTTGATCCTTGTGTGTCGACAGCCGTAAACAATGCGTATATGTTGGATTGTTTTACTTTCTACACTTGAAACGCTTGAACCGAATCATGTGAATTTTGAATAGAATAGCTTCAAAAAAAAAGAAAAAAAAAGTAAGCTGCGGGCTGTGGAAGTAAAAGAAATTTGACAAATAATAAAACTCGTATACTGTTAACTTAATAATTGCTTACAGTTTGTTCTTTATCGTTAAGTCGTTTGTTGTTTTTTATTTGCAAAATAGTTATTATTGTTTAAAATATACCGGGTGGCAGCAATATCATTTTGTGCCTTGTTTTTCAAGCAGAGCTGGGCAGAGTACGGCACTAAAGTACTCACGAGTACTTCACAACAATTACCTTTTAAAAGTACTCGTGAAAACTCGAGTAGGAGTACCTGTTTTTGAAGTACTCTAAAAAATGAGTACTTTTGCAAAATATGGAGAGTACTCTTCTAAAAATGAGCAACGAGTACGAGTACTTCGAAAGTTACCAAACTGAAATAGGTAATAGACAAAAAATTAGAATATCACTTACCCCTCTATCAGTAAATAAAAGCAGATCAACATTTTAATTGCATGTTTAATAATAATAATAATAATAATAATAATAAAAGATCTTTATTGGTCATACAAGTAAACAATACAAATATAACCAAAAGGCCGTCGACCGAGGTCCTTCAGCCTGTCCATTATATCATTTAATATTTATTGCAAAAATTAAATATAGTGAAAAGTACGATCCATTTCAGTGTAAAAAAAAAGAACACTTCATAATACAATAGAAAAAAAAAAGAATATTTCATATTACAGTTTAAAGTATAAAGTATATGATGATAGAAAGCAAAAATACAAATAGGAAAATATCAAAAAGAAAGTGTTTAACTAGCTACTTGTAAGGAAATCAAAATTTTTTTAATAGTTCTCTCGGGAAAACGACATCTTGGCCTCTGAACTGTTCGTGATCTCAGGAGAGGATTTATAACCTCTAAATTTTGAGGACTTCGTGCAAATCTCTGGGAAAGCATATTTAGTCTCTCCTGGTCAGGATTGACTTTCAACTTGATATAAAGGTAATTGATTATTAGAAGGCTTGTGGAGTGGATTCCTCGGATTGCGCATCTTCGTAATTAGTCTCAAAGCGGAGGTTTCAGCAACTTGGATGTTTTTTGTGATTGATTTACGGCAGTTCAGGTATAAAGTATGTCCATAATCTAAGAGAGGCCGGCAAATGGATTTGTATACATGAATCACCACAATTTTTTTATTTTTTTTGTCAGTTCTTATTTTGAAAATCCGCATTTATTATTACAAATCTGAAGAACTACGAAACTTAACAAAGCCTAAAGCACCAACTTACCACACCGTGATATAGTTTCACACGTCAAACGTTCACTTCTCACACCGCCTGACTGACACTGACTGCCCTGCACACTTTTATGGAAAAAGACAAGCTGAGACTTGTTATTGCGCGTCGATACTCGTACTCGTTACTCGTCAGTTGTGGCCGCCAAAAGTACTGGAGTACCCAATAATGTAAAGTACGAGTACAATTTACTCGAGTAGGTACTGCCCAGCTCTGTTTTCAAGATATCAGAATAAAACGCGGCACAGTTAATATAGACGTAAAATTCCATATATTTACGTATTTGAAGATTTTTTCGGACTTCCGGTTTAGCTGGATGTGACACCAATTCTTGATTTTTAAATGGAACACAAAATCATTCTGGATTTTCAAGGAGTTACTTCGGTGACTTGAGAAGCGGTTAAGAAAAAAGAAAAAAGAAAGAAAAAGAACACCATGTATATTATTGCATTTTCAGAATTCTGGGTAGGTTTGAGCTATTCTGTTGAGTTTTTATGCTGACAAGTTTTGTTTCTAATCTAGAGTGCTGCGATTAACCTTAAATCATCATAAATGCCAGAGCTCGGGAATTTTATCTCTGTGACGTCAAAATCAGGATTCGCTCTAGACCAGCGTGGAAAGATTTTTATGAAAGTATGACACAATATAACTTAGGAATTTTTTTTTAGGCAAAAAATATAATTTTAGTATTTTTAGAATCTTTACTTAATACAAAACACAGTGTGTAAAAGATGTTTTATTATTTTACTTCCACATCCAGTGGAAGTATAGTAACGACAAAAAAAATTTTAAAAATTTTTATTGTTCAAATAGGCTTAGAATGTCATGAAACGTCGAGATTTTAAGTTTGAGCGGAAAAAAAATTCTGTCTGTTTGTCGGTCTGTAACTTTTTTTTTGTGCGCACGTTTACTCCGGTACCGTTTGAGATATTGACTTGAAACTTGGTACACATATGTACTTTAACGAGATCTAGAACTAGATTATACTTTCATCTTATTCCGTCGAAGGGTTGGGGGGTAAATTGGGGTAAATTTGGGGTAAATAGGTAAATCAAGCAGGTAAGAGTTCATAAAATTGGTATTTAGTATATACAAGAGATGCTAAAGTCTCAAAAAAAAAAAATTGGCATTAGCCACCCCATTATTAAAGAGGATGAAATTTTTGACAGCCACTATCTCAAACACCTTTGTACCCACAACGATGCAATCTTGTACAAAGAGGTTTCTAAAGGTGCTGATTAAGGATACCTTAGTGTTTTTTTTCTAAAAAAATCCCTAATGCTTTTTTTTGAAAAATCGGCTTTTGAAACCCCCTTAAAATCGCACGCTACTGACATATATCACATATTACCAAGTTCAAAGAATCACCTTATCGATCTTTTCTTACCACCAAAATTTGAAGTTAATCAAGCATCAATTAACAGGTATACAGCGATCTTAAGTGGGTCACACTGTATATCTAACACTCAGCATGAGAAACAATAAAACAAACACTCTTTCCATGTATTGATGATTCAAGTCTGATCATGCTAATATAACAAGCCTCCTTTAAGAGGAATTCTTTCTAGTATCTCTAGCCCCACCTAGAGGATACTACATCACAATCAAACATTTGTTACATTTCAAAGCCGAACAATATTAAAAAATATAAAGAAAAAATGTATAAAATATCGCTCACCATATTTATTTTTAAGACCATAAAAGTCTTTCCGTTCTTGAGAAAAAAAATCAGCGTAGAACCAGACCAGATCTTATAGTTATTATAAAGTGAACAATTCTACATAAGAAATGGCTATTTACGATATTTTTTTGTGGTACAGATATTTTTTATTTCAAAAAAAACTTGATTGATTATAAAAATAGTGTTTTTTAAAATTTACCCCGTCATATCTTCAAATCTAATCGAGCTATCGATTTGATATTTTTTTAAAATTCAAGTAAAATCACGTTGTAAAGTTAAGGCCTCCGTGTAACTATGCCAACAAAATTCAGAAATTCGTGTAAAATCATATTGTATAATTACGGCCTTCATAATTACGCCGAAGAATTATAAGAGTACGTATATGTAAAATCACATCATATTGCGCATGTATTTTTACAACAGTTGTGTAATTTTACATCCAGTCTGTGAAATTCTAGTCATTATCACTGGTCACAGAACTACATGAAGAAGTACGTAAAATTACACAAGTACTTTTTTCAGTTTACAATTTCTCAAAATGTGGCACATGTAATACACGATACTATCGATACTTTCTTTAAATATGTCAAATAGTTAGCAAGGTAAATTTTTATTATACATCTAGCTTATTGTTGTTTTTGCAAATCACTAGACATGTTATTGTGTCAAAATTGAAAATCAAATATTTTATTAGATCACAATCAACCTTGTATATTTGTCCTTGTTTTAAAAAATTTTATGACGTATATTTTGTTGTCGCTGGGAACTCAAGACACGATATCAGAAATTGATATAGAAATTGCGATGAAATTCTACAGAAGTATTTATCACGAACAAATAATTTGATCCAGAGTATGTACACAATCCAGAAACACCAAATTTCTGATGGATGGTCAACCAATATGGATTAAATCTGTACTTACGTGATTTTGCACGCTCCACTAATCGATTTTAATCAAAGCTCTTCACTCTAAATAGAAAAATGATACAATTAATTATACAGGCACACAAAATGTCAATTTTACAAAAACGCTCTGTAGCTCGGTAGTCGAAATTGTTTGTTTCTCGAAAATCGAGCTCAGGACCTTTATTGGTGTTTGTCTATCTGCCATAATTTTAGAGAAAACCTCAAATTGGCCCAACTTGTACTTCAGGTTATTATGCTTTAGGAAAACAGATGTTGGTCAGATATTCAATTCAATAAAATGAGCATTTAGAAATAGCAAAATTTGTGGCATTCAGAAATGAAAGCATTTCAAAAGTGGAAAATTGTTATAATTATAATCTAATAGGTAAGTTACATAAACAGCAATAGATAAAGACGGATTATTTTTAAAACGTTGCTTATTAAAATTATCGGGAACACCAAAGTACTCCACTAGATTAGTTTTGTCGACAACTTTGTTGTTATCATCGAAAAATGTATTGAATAATAATAATAAAACACAATGCACAAAGCGGGACAGACGCGAGCGACAAAGACAATAATCTGCAAGACGTGATACGATAAGTGAAAATCGACTAACTTGTTTCGTTTTCAAACATTCCCGGCGTGATTCATTTGTATATCTATCGGTTTTGGTGCAATCAAGGTACAATTATTGTCGTTGATTAGTTATGATTTTGATAGATTTATTTCAATAGAAATATGAATTGATTAGTTTTAAAATTAATGATAATACCAACAATTTTATTAACCAAAAAGAAATTATACCGTAGTGTTTTGACAAATCAAATAAAAAAATATAAATAAATATAAACAAAAAACACACAAGACTAATAATTAACATGTAATATAGAATAGAGTTCTAATATAGTCAAAGCTAGATGGTAGGTAATATATAAATATACATACATAACACAAGTATATAACAAACATTTGGCTGCGATCTGAATATAGTTAAATCCACAACATATTACATATTGTTAGAAAAATAGCGGGGGGGGGAGGGGGTTGCAGATAATAGGGTGATAAATTATTCCAGTCACACACAACAATAAATTAAGTTCGATTTAACCACGCAATAAAATTTATTAAGTTGAATTTAATACACAATTAATAATTCCTAATATTAGGATTATTGAAATAATATTAATAATAATAAGCTGAAAAATAATAATTAATACTCTGACTACTGTCTTAGGCAGGCAAGCGCGATCGAGTAAAGTCTGAGGAGCCCGGACAGGCAAGTCGGGTATAGTGAGTCGGAAAAACACCCGAAAAACTCGACTATTGTCTGATGCAACCAGTGGCGGCTCGTGATATTGTGTGCAGGGGAGTCTTGATATTTAAAAGACAATTAACTTGCAATATGATTACAATTTGTACATTTCCTCACCACCCTGGGTATGCTGCTAGGGGAGGCTCAGCCTCCCCTGCCCCCCTGCCTCCCCTGACGAGCCGCCACTGGATGCAACCAAACTAGTTCTCCTGTTTTCGAGGTTGCTGAACACCGTGGTGGTGGCAGAATTTCTCGTTGGGGTGACCCATCCCCGCAAACGGCCAAAAACCACCCCCAAACGGGGTCAAACGCGTATTGATCATGTTTCACGGAATCTAACTTATTGATCCCCCGTTTTCGAGCATGTCAATTATGGAGGGGACCCTGAGACGCATGCCTGACACCCGCCCACCCCCTCAACGGCCAATAACCACCCTCTAAAGGGGTGAAGGAGCGCTCTCATCTTACCACTTGACAAAAAGGTTTCCCTTCGATTTTCGAGCATACCGAACACGGAGAGGACCACGAATCGAGTGCTTGACACCCGTTCACCGCCTCAATGGTAAAAAAAATACCCCTTCGCATTTTCATAATGAGTGTAACTGCACTGGTTCAAAGGATGTACAAAATAAATTTAAAATAAAATAATAAATAAATATATTTATTGTTTTAATTTATTTTATAGTCATAGTATTTTATAATGTAAGAAAACCCAGCGTAACAATAAAGGCAGTAATTGTTTGCGTGAATAAAAATATTTTATACAATACAGGGTCCGCCACTTAAAGTCCCCGGGCTTGTAACTTTTTTATTACTTCCACATCCAGTGGAAGTATAGTAACGACAAAAAATTTTTTTAAAATTTTTATTGTTCAAGAATGTCATGAAACGTCGAGATTTTAAGTTTGAGCGAAAACAAAATTTCTGTCTGTCGGTCTGTCTGTAACTTTTTTTGTGCGCACGTTTACTCTGGAACCGTTTAAGATACTGACTTGAAATTTGGTACACATATGTACTTTAACGAGATCTGGAACTAGATTATATTTTCATCTTGTTCCGTCGAAGGGTTGGGGGTAAATTGGGGTAAATTTGGGGTAAATAGGTAAATCAAGCAGGTAAGAGTCCATAAAATTGGTATTTAGTATATACAAGAGAAGTTAAGGTCTCAAAAAAATTTTTGGTATTAGCCACCCCCATTACCACCCCCACCCCAATATTAAAGGGGACGAAAAAAAATGTGATTTAGTGTGTGTACAAGAACCAGAAACCTCAAAATATTTTTTTATTTCATCCACCCCACTACCACCCCCCATCACCACCCCCACCTCTCTACCGATGTGGGGTATCGTTTTATGGATTTTTGGGGTAGAGGATTTCAAATATAAGTTCCATAAACAATTATTTCCACATACAAATTTTTTTCGTTGTGAGTGACTTGAATAGAAACTCTGGATGTGGAAGTAGTGATTCCTTGGGCAGCGGTTTTTTGAAGCGATAACCATGTTGGGCACATCAAATTGTAGACATTTTTAAAGCTTTTAAACATGCATACAGAGTGATTTAAAAAAAAAATTTGAAAAAATTGTTAAGAAAGGAAACTTAATTTCTTTGAATACTTTCTTGTACATTGTACATGAAATGTGTTAATGTTTTCTTATAAAGGTTTTAACTAGCTTCAATGTATGTTATTAAAAAAAAAGTTTTTAAAATTTTGCAATTTCCTATTATTTAATACATTTTAATAAAGTTTGTTTTAACGAATTTCGAATATGACGTAATAACATAAATTGAAGCTAATTAAAACCTTTATAAGAAAACATTAACGCATTTCATGTACAGGATGAGGTAAAAAAATATTCAAGAAAATTAAATTTTCTTTCTTAACAATTTATTCGAATTTTTTTTAATCACTCTGCACACATGTTTAAATGCCTTAAAAATATCTACAGTTTGATGTGCCCAACATGGTCGTCGCTTAAAAAATAAGAAAGTTATAAGCTCGGGGACTTTTAAGGGGCAGACCCTGTACATTATAATCAAATAAATCAGATGTTTCAATTGTTATATAAACCTATTTTTCCCAAAAAATATGTACAAAAAGCTCCACGGTAAATGAAGATGACTACTTTGTTGACGAGATCGAAGTGACATCTTAATGTTTTTTCCTGTGTAGCATCCTCAAAAACGAGAGGGGGTAGTTTTCCCGGGGGTATTCTGAGAACGGACTCTCACCTCTTTGGAGGGTTGTTATTGGTGGGTCACCCGGGGGGGGGAATTCCACCATTACTACGGTCTTTAGCATCCTCGAAAACGGAGGATCACCTAGTAAGAGTCTCTCAAACAATTATAATACGCGTTAACCTCCGTTTGGGGATGGTTTTTGGCTGTTTGCGAGGGTGGGTCACCCCAACGAGAAATTCTGCCACCACCACGATGTTCAGCATCCTCGAAAACGGGGAGGGAGAACTAATCCGATTGCATCAGACAATAGTCCGGGTTTTCGTTCGACTCACAATCCACTATTATCCCCTATTTCACCGACGCGCGACGTAGCATCGCGATGGGATTGAATTTTACATTCTTGATATATTCGCTCAGATGTATCTTTGTTCCATAGACCACTCACTGTAAGGCTTTTGAGTGGCGATTTCTCAATGGCAGCAACGGAGGCTGTCTCCTTAAGATAACTTAGGTCAAAATATTCATTATATCAGATTTTTTATTTTATACAGGGTGTAACGCAACTTACCTGAAAAACTTTAACCATACATTTTAACCATACATCCAGCGGAAGTATAGTAACGACATAAAAATTTTTGAAAATTTTTATTGTTCAAATAGGCCTAAAATGTTATGAAACGTCGAGATTTTAAGTTTGAGTGAAAAAGAATTTTCTGTCTGTCTGTAACTTTTTTTGTACACACGATTACCCTGGAACTGTTTAAGATATTGACTTGAAATTTGGTAATGTACTTTAATGGGATCTGGAACTAGATTATATTTTCATCTTAAATAGGTAAATCAAGCAGGTAAGAGTCCATAAAATTAATATTTGGTATATACAAGAGAAGCTAAGGTCTCAAAAATTTGTTTAGCATTAGCCACCCCCATTATCACCCCCACCCCATTATTAAAGGGGATGAAAAAAATTGTGATTTAGTGTGTGTACAAGAACCAAAAACCTCAAAATATTTTTTTACTTCATCAACCCCCTATCACCACCCCAATACCGATGTGGGATATCGTTTTATGGGTTTTTGGGGTAGACCATTTCAAATATTATATCATTAAACTTCCATAAACAATTATTTCCACATACAAAAGTAAAAACAAATTTTTGAGGCCTTTGGTTCTTGTACACACAATAAATGACAATTTTATTTTTTCACCCCCTTTAATAATGGAGTGGGGGTAGTAATGGGGGTGACCAATGCCAAAAAAAATGTTTTGACACCTTAGCTTCTCGTATATAAGATACTAAATACCAATTTTATGAACTCTTACTTGTTTGATTTACCTTATTACCCCCATTTACTCCAATTGGCCTTCCAACCCTTCAACGGAATAAGATCAAAATATAATTTAGTTATAGATCTCCGTAAGTGTACCAAACTTCAAGTCAATATCTTAAACGGTTCCAGAGTAAACGTGCGCACAAAAAAATTCACAGACAGACCGGCAGACAGAATTTTTTTTTCAAACTTAAAATCTCGACGTTTCATGACATTTTAAGCCTATTTGAACAATAAAAATTTTCAAATTTTTTTTTGCGTAACTATACTTACTTCCACTGGATGTGGAAGTAATTATTAAGAAGCGAAATTGATTGTCCTGAGATTGTAGCTCAAATAAATTTCCTGTCTTCTAGACTAGGAGTCAGACAACATAGTACACTCTATCGTAATAACTCAAGAACTAATGATCAGTTGAAATCACCCATTACAAATATGTCAACAATAATTTGTGTGATATTAATATATGTGCTTCAAATAACAACTATTAGATGCGGCTGTGAATCACTTTTACATTAAGCTTTTAAAAGTTTTTGCAATTCATGTCTATTTAATATTTTTACACTCAGCACTTTATGTTTTTTTTTTACGTTTTTTTTTCTATAATTAGGTTTATCCTGTTACGCAAATACATATTATTATTATTTTTTTTATTATTCTGTATAGTCTTTAAAATAAAATACATTACAGAAAGCTGCAGGTTACTTCATTCACTGGACGAGAATTCCGAGCTTTTGTCTTTTTTACGACTTCATTGACCATTTTATTTGGAGATAATTATAACACATACAAATATTAAATCAATTCAATAAAAACATACTCAATGAATTCTTGTTTTATAAAGCTTTTCGAATATCACCAAATTATAAAATCTTTGGTAATATAAATTGAAGACCTAAGTGAATAAAGGTGTTATGTCGCATTTTTAAAAAAAATTACTTTATGCAATTTTTGAACACCCCTGATATAGATTTAACACCCAATAAACGGTAAATTCTAAATTTGTAATATTTTATAGAAACTTTTTAATTATAAAGGCGCCATGTCATACATACAACCAGTAATTTTAGTGCATGTACACAGTTTTGGACAGAAAAATCTAGTTTCATAACAGCTTGATATTGTTCTTTAATATTAGTGTAAACAAAAGGACATAACCCAAAATTATCTATTTTATGAGGTATTATTTATTTGAATCGAAGACAAAATAAATAAGTTCCAACTCAAAACCGTTTTATTTAATTTACTCAAAACTTTAAAAGTGTGACATAACACCTTTATCCACTTCGGTCTTCAATTGTTGATGATGTATTCAGTAACCTCTATACTCTATATACCTCTTAAAGTGCTCAATGTCGGGCTATAAAAGGGTTGCCGTTACCAGTTTAGTAACCTTATATAAGTTTTATAACAAGTGATAGAGAAATAACTGATACCGCTATATAACTTCTTCTAGACCTCTTATATGCCTTCTTCTGATCAAGTAACAAGAATGTTTCCGCAACCTTTATAAACATTCTTTTTATATTTCTCTTTAGGTGTTGGTGGTAGACTATTAAGAAATATCATCTATCTTCTTTCGCTCTTGGAGTATACCTAATATAAAAATATACTGATATTATAATAAAGCTCACATATCTGAAATAGCCAAAATTTTCCTGTAATTTTTTTTGGACTGTATAATTTTCTTTTTTACTTCAAAAAAATTAGAGTCCCATCAATGTAACAAATATTTTAGACTTTCAGTAAAAAATATATCAGCATCCTTCTGAAAATTCACGTTTTTTCCTAAAAAAATGCATACAGGGTAATGCCGATCCTTGAAAATAAAATGTAATACTATACTGTAGACATTGCACTTTGAATCTTTTATATTTTCTCAACAATACCAATACCTATGGTGTCCAAAGATGCATAAAAAATATGGCGACGAAAAGCGAAGGGTCAAGCGGACACTATAAAACTAATATGTAACTTTTAGTGTGCTTATAAATATGCCGAAACTTCTATATAAAGGGTCTCGCCGGTTAAGTATATGAATCCGAAAAAGCTGGCCTTTATTATAACTAAACGTTACTGCACAAATGCTGAATAATAGATTGAGGGTTTTACAATAATTTATACCTAATAATTTAATCTTATAATTTATACCTACTAGGAAATATAGTTAAGCAATAAAGAGATTATCTAAGAAAGCTACAGTAATACGATTTTTGTTATTGAAACCAGGATTTGAATACATCAAAAATGGGGCTATAATAAAATTCTACCTGATTATCAAGTAGGTGGTTATTCTGAACTAATTTAGATTTGTATATTTCAATAGACCCCAATAAATTTAATTTAATTAAAACCTTTTCCCTGCCTGTGTAATATACTGATATGTTCTAATTGTGGACAAACTTGACCTGATTCCAAAGTGTGGTTTGAAAAAGTTGAATCGTTGTTGTTAAGTCTAAAGGAGCGTTTGTGTTCATTGTAACTAACTTAAAATGGCCGACCCGGTGGTCCTATATAGAAGGCATCACAGTCTGGGCATTTTAACCTATAAACTCCAGATTTTTGCAAGTCATTATTTGCATCTTTAGCATTATACAAAAAATGTGAGAGTTTTGACTGATCTGAAAGCAATTTTTAGATTATGATGAGATAAAATGCTCCCTATTTTTTTGAAATGTTGCCGTAGTATGTTAGAGCTATATATTTTGCTGGGTTATCTTTAATGCTCGGGTAAATACTGTGGCAAGCTAGTTTGTGTTGCTTTTTGCTTATTACACGTTCTATTCTTTCTTCTTTAAAACTGTTGTTTACTGCTATTGCTTTGATTGCATTTAATTCAATTATTAAACTTGATTCTGAGAGGGGTAGCGATAAGGCTCTATGTATCATGGAGTTATAGGCTGCCAACTATGACTAATAGGGCTATGTGAGTTATGTGATAGTAGTGTCTGTAAGTTGGTTTCCGATAGACATCAAACATAACTTTCCTTTTATCATGAGTTAATATTAAACCCAAGATATTGGTTTTACCATCTTTTTCAGTCTCTAGAGAAAATTTTATATTTGGATGAAGTAAAAAAATATTTTGAGGTTTCTGGTTCTTGTACACACACTAAATCACATTTTTTTTTTCATCCCCTTTAATAATGGGGTGGGGGTGGTAATGGGGGTGGCTAATGTCAAAATTTTTTGAGATCCTAGCTTCTCTTATATATATTAAATACCAATTTTATGGACTCTTACCTGCTTGATTTACCTATTTACCCCAAATTTACCCCAATTTACCCCCCAACCCTTCGACGGAACAAGATGAAAATATAATCTAGTTCTAGATCTCGTTAAAGTACATATGTGTACCAAATTTCAAGTGAATATCTCAAACGGTTCCTGAGTAAACGTGCGTACAAAAAAAAGTTACAGACAGACAGAGACCGGCAGACAGACAGAAAATTTTTTTTCGCTCAAACTTAAAATCTCGACGTTTCATGACATTCTAAGCCTATTTGAACAATAAAATTTTTTTTAAAAATTTTTGTCGTTACTATACTTCCACTGGACGTGGAAATAAGAAAACACGGCTGATTTGAAATCATAAATCGTCTATTATTTTAATTGAACATAATTTGTAATTAGAAAATAGCAATTTCTGTTGGAAAAAAACGGGTTTTTATCCGAATTTGTTATAACAATCATCCTTAAACAAACAAAATACTACAAATATGTAAGCAAAACGAAATTTAGATAAGATTCATACGAATTATCTCCTGAAGATGTCAACTTGATTGGCGAAACCGCGCCTCAAGCACAAAGTTTGCAGTGGTTGTGTTGCAATACTTCATATCGTTTGTCAACAACATATGTATACTAAGTGTTACGTGTTATCTGCCCGCTTTTCCTCCGAACCCTCATTCCATGTGAGCCCCGCAAATTCTTCACGTTAATTTTCCGACCATGCGACCGTCTCAGCGAGCTTTGGCCGGCAGCGTCGGCACTCACTCACTTTCATTGAAGTAAGTTTTAATTCAAGCCTGCCATGGAAGGGGTAAATTCGCGCTTGCAGCGGAATTAAATATAAATATAATCTTAAGTTGTCCATATACATATTTATAACAATGTCACTGTGATCTAGTGATCTGTCACACTCACACTTCTAGCTCGACGCTCGTTTGTTTACGGCAAACCGCCGGCCCACTATGTAAAATTAAATTCGCGCTATAGTGCCCGCAATTTGAAGTGTTTGTCTTTTGAAATCTATTTCTGCCGTATTTATATTTCTATATTTAAAGTTTCGCTCGTGTGTTCTGTGATATTTAGCTTTATTTTAGTGTTTAAGGTGAGTGAATTTTGTTTTGGTGCAGGATTGAGGTTACGTTTTGGGGCAGCACGACTGATAAGTATTTGCCGCTATTTACTGAAAATTTCTTTGGACCAGGCTGTAAAGGGACCAGGCAGGTTCAAATATGAAAGTTAAAAAAGTTAAAGTGTGCATATTTACTATTTTACAATTGTTTAACTCGGAAACCAAGTCGGAAACTATAGTGGATACAAAAAAAAGCCACAAGGAACTCTTTTTCAGCTTATAAAAAGGTCTTTAATTTGAGCCCTGGTTGGTAGCTGTGTCACAAAAATTGACCGAATAATGGTTGTTAAAAGTTTATGCCGGCACATTTTCAACGTGCGCAATTTCGCTTATATCTTAAAAACTATATAGTGGAGTCAAATTAGGATTTTAATATGAATTGTCTGGTCAGGGCAGTTTTTCTGTTTTAACGTGTTCGGGGGGGTCAACTTAAGTTCACAATCCAGTTTTGCAGTTTCTGCAAGGTCGGCGTATTGTTTATTTAAACAGTTTAATTTTTTAGACTCTGTTTTCCATCGGTTTTCTTTGAATATCTCGAAATCTATAAGTACTACTATGGAAAACAATAAAAAGAAGGAAAACGTTCGATTCGAACTGTACAATGACAGTACATAAACTATAATTCATTCCAACTGTTATTATTATTTTAAAAAAATTCAACATTGCAAAATTATGCGTTTTTAAATAAATCATTGGTATTTCAAAAATAATGGATAATGTTCAATGAAATTTTGAAAAAATATGTATAGCTCTGATAAAATGCAGTCACCACTTAAAATTTCAAATCAAAATGATTACTAAAACGGCTCAAATTTACAATTGTTGCTAAAACTTTGCACCCTTGTGAAATCCTGCCCTCAAGATCAAGAAATGTGTACGATGGCTCAAATTGTAACATTCTATAAGTACTTTAAGATCACGGAGAAAAACATTTTTTGCAGTTGTTTATAGTTTTTGAAATTTTAGTTATAAACAAATTCAAGTAACTCTGGTTTTTCTATGAAATAAAAAAAACGGTAAACGAGTAATAAAAGTAGATTAAAAAAGCCAACTTTTGAAAAAAAAAAAATTAATGCTCTACTTGCGTTTGGAGCTGAGATACGTTAATTTTTACGTTTAGGTCACTTATGAATAAACAAATCGATATTTCTTCCTGAAATTTGGACTGGTTATTCTCCAGTGCTTATTATTTTGATTCTGCTATTTGAAGATAATCCAAAGCTACAATTGTTAAAATAACATCGAATAAAGTAGCTTTGAGAACATAATGCACATTTTCAATTTTTTTATAACTTTTTTAATTTTTGTCACGAAAATGGTAAACCAACCTAACTGCCCTTACTATGTATGTGTATGTTTATGTACATAGCTCTGTAAAACTTTTAATATTACTGGTACAATAAAACCGCTGCCCAAGAAATCACTACTTCCACATCCAGATTTTCTATCCAAGTCTCTCACAACGAAAAAATTTTGTATGTGGAAATAATTGCTTATGAAACTTTAATAATATAATATTTGAAATCCTCTACCCCAAAAACTCATAAAACGATACCCCACATCGGTAGTGGGGTGGGGGTGGTGATAGGAGGGTGGGAGTGGAGGTGGATGAAGTAAAAAAATATTTTGCGGTTTCTGGTTCTTGTACACACACTAAATCACAATTTTTTTTCATCCCTTTTAAAAATGCGGTGGGGGTGGTAATTGGGGTGGCTAATGCTAAAAATTTTTTTGAGACCTTAGCTTCTCTTGTATATACTAAATACCAATTTTATGGACTCTTACCTGCTTGATTTACCTATTCACCCCAAATTTACCCCAATTTACCCCCCGACCCTTCGACGACTTTTACTTTATCCATCCCCACTAAGGTACACGTATGTATTTTAACGAACTAGACTATTTTCATCTTATTCCGTTGAAGGGTTGGGGGGTAAATTGGGGTAAATGGGGGTAAATAGGTAAATCAAGTAAGTAAGAGTCCATAAAATTGGTATTTAGTACATACCGTGTGTGTAGTCGCGGGCTAGGCATGGGGAGAAGAATTACAACATCGCGCGTGCCAGCTGGCTGAAATGAAATAACAGAGCTGGAATGCTCCATCGACGGACGAATTTACGGCTGACGGTGTTGTCAAATCTCTCGCGCTACGTGAATGTACATGCCTAATGGGAAATTACACGCACGGTATATAGAAGAAGCTAAGACCTCAAAATTTTTTTTGGCATTAGCCACCCCCATTAACATCCCCCACCCCATTATTAAAATTGTTATTTAGTGTGTGTACAAGAACCAAAGGCATCACATTTTTTCTTACTTTATCCACCTCCTTTCCACCACCACTGACAATGTGGCATATCGTTTTATGTGTTTTTGGGGTAGACGATTTCAAATATTATATTATTAAAGTTCCATAAACAATTATTTCCACATACAAAAATCAAGAATGTTTATCAAAATAGCAAAGAAATTAAAATATTCTTAATTTCTGAGCAGTAAAATAAATATTTCTCAAATCACTGTATTACTTCCACGTCCAGTGGAAGTACAGTAACGACAAAAAAATTTTTAAAAATTTTTATTGTCCAAATAGGCTTAAAATGTCATGAAACGTCGAGATTTTAAGTTTGAGCGAAAAAAAATTTTCTGTCTGTCTAACGGTGTCTAACTTTTTTTTGTGTGCACGTTTACTCTGGAACCGTTTGAGATATTGACTTGAAATTTGGTACACATATGTACTTTAACGAGATCTAGAACTAGATTATATTTTCATCTTGTTCCGTCGAAGGGTTGGGGTGTAAATTGGGGTAAATTTGGGGTAAATAGGTAAATCAAGCAGGTAAGAGTCCACGAAATTGGTATTTAGTATATACAAGAGAAGCTAAGGTCTCAAAAAAAAATTTTGGCATTAGCCACTCCCATTACCACCCCCACCCCCTTATTAAAGGGCATGAAAAAAAATTGTGATTTAGTGTATGTACAGAAACCAGAAACCTCAAAATATTTTTTACTCCATCCACCTCCCCCCCATCACCACCCCCACCCCACCACCGATGTGGGGTATCGTTTTATGGGTTTTTGGGGTAGAAGATTTCAAATATTATATTATTAAAGTTCCATAAACAATTATTTTCACATACAAAGTTTTTTCGTTGTGAGTGACATGGATAGAGAATCTGGAAGTGGAAGTAGTGATTCCTTCTGCAGCGGTTTTTTTTTATGTACCATAATACCTTTATGTTTAAATTATGTAAATTTTACTTCCACGTCCAGTGGAAGTATAGTAACGACAAAAAAAAATTTTTAAAATTCTTATTGTCCAAATAGGCTTAAAATGTCATGAAACGTCGAGATTTTAAGTTTGAGCGAAAAAAAAATTTCTGTCTGTCTGTCTGTCGGCCTGTCTGTAACTTTTTTGTGCGCACGTTTACTCTGGAACCGTTTAAGATATTGACTTGAAATTTGGTACACGTATGTACTTTAACGAGATCTAGAACTAGATTATATTTTCATCTTGTTCCGTCGAAGGGTTGGGGGGTAAATTGGGGTAAATAGGTCAATCAAGCAGGTAATAGTCCATAAAATTGGTATTTAGTATATACAAGAGAAGCTAAGGTCTCAAAAAATTTTTGGCATTAATCACCCCCATTACCACCCCCACCCCCTTATTAAAGGGGATGAAAAAAAAATGTGATTTAGTGTACTATGTACGGGAACCAGAAACCTCAAAATATTTTTTTTCTTCATCCACCCCCACTACCACTCCCCTATCACCACCCCCCACCCCACTACCGATGTGGGGTATCGTTTTATGGGTTTTTGGGGTAGAGGATTTCAAATATTATATTATTAAAGTTCCATAAACAGTTATTTTCACATACAAAGTTTTTTTCGTTGTGAGTGACTTGGATAGAGAATCTGGATGTGGAAGTAGTGATTCCTTGGGCAGCGGTTTTTGTTATCGCGATTATAACAAAAAAATTTAGTTCGAAAAATGTCTTTTCTTCAAAAGAACCCCGCACAAAATACGTGTAAATCTAATTCTGGTTGAACTTTTTCTTAATTCTGGGAAAAGATAGTTTTTAGAATATGGTGATTAAAAGCTATAATGGTCGTGACCCCCTGAAAATCCATACTTTCGGCTCTCGAGGGTTCTAAACATGAAAATTTACCATGTTAAGGTGGTAGGACAGTTTCTCCCACATCCCTGAACCGATTCAAAACAGGCTTTTAGAGACAACTTTATAGAATGGCACTAGACTATTTAAAACTAAAGAAAGAAAAAAAATTCTGCGAAAATTAAAAAAAAAATAATTTTTGTTGATTTCAATCATCTGGTATGATTCTATCAGGTTTTCTCTAAAAGCATATCAAAATACTTTCTAAATCGGTTTAGGGATATAGGAGAAATTGTCGAATTATGAAATCATTTTCTTAAGCATGGCTTAAATATCATATAACGAGTACTGAAAATCAATTTCTTCCACGACTGTTAAAAAAATTACTTTCATTATTTTTAGTGCGTAAAACATATGTTTATGGATATGGTGAAAAAAGTGCAGTTTTTTAACAGTCATAAAACAAAGTGATTTTCAGTATTCGTTGTATGGTAAAAGACTTTCTGATCAAAAGCTCTCATGGGCCCAACTCGATCCTATGACTAGTTTCCGAGATACAGCTATAAATTCTTGTAAAATTCTGTATCTTGTCGAACTTTTAATTTACATAAGAAATGTGCGGGGTCCTCTTCGTGTTTAGAAAGAAACTATATTTTCCAGGATTAAGAAAAATTCCAACCAATAATAGATTTCCATGTATTTTGTGTGGGGTTCTTTTCTAAAAAAATGTACATTTATCTAGTTTTTCAAATTTACTCAAAAACAGTGCATTATAAATTGCTTTTCAAATTTCCTATACTACAAATAATTTTAATATACTTTTAATATCATTATCGAAGCCCGAGTTGTTGAAATTTCACCTGTTCATCGCATACTCATCATTAGCCTAGTCAATATTTCATCATAATGTATTCAAAATAGAAGTATTGATTTTTTTTCACTAGTTTTGAGTTTGAATAGACGCTCACACCGTATTAAAAATTAAAAAAAAATTAAGTATAAAATTATGATTGCTATCAAAAAGTAGATACATTTATCTTTAAGTGTGATCATTAAAATTTTTCTAATACCTTTGTTAAACATTTATAAGCACTAAAAAAAAAATCAAATGGCAATGCATTCTGTGATAAGACTTTAGCATCACTTTGCGTGATATACCGAAACATGATATGTAAAGATAGTAATGCTAACAGATGCTGCTTTTCTGTTTTAACCATTTTTTAGCGAGAAATTAGACATACGTCTTATAGAGTTTAAAACACAGAGAACGAATTTTCCAGTATAAGTGAACAAAGACTGTAAAGCAGTACATGTAATCAAAAGGTGAAGTCTTTAAAATACCTTCTTCGTATTTTCTATACGATAATTTTAATAGAAATTATGAAGGTTTTTTACGTCATTGCGCATGAGTTTTTAGAAGACATTCTCGTGCGTTTATAAATAAAAAAATCTTTATCATTTTATTATTAAGAAACATAATGCTATCTCAAGTAACTGTCATCAAATAATATTTATTCATAATAACTAACTACTTTTTCAAATTACGAATCAAAAATATATTGCTTGACAGTTCAAGGCCGAGTTGTTCTACATGACAGGACCAAGACAACATCTGACAATCTAACCATGCCCGTATTGGTCATATTATTAGCAGTGAACCAGTTTTTGGCTAGTAGTTCAGTTTGGTCTGAAAGCCGAAGTAAATTTGCAATCGAGATACTGGAGACAAGCAGAGATGTATAAGCCACACATGATTTAGGCACCATATGTTATTAACACATATAATAAATAGGAGGGGGCACAAGACAGAGCCTTGGGGCACCCCATGTGACACAGACATATTTTTAGAGCTATTATTTTTAAATCTCAAACATTCAGTTCTATTTTGCAAGTAACAATGGAATAAAATGAGAAGACAGCTTCTAATTCCATAGTGACATAATTTTTCCACCAAAACAGCATGAATATAACTAGTGGAAGCATTATACTCTTCGCCGATTTACTGAGCTTTTTATATAATTGTTACACATTCTATAGGATATTCTTCGCATTTTTCTTGTAAATAATGTTAGTTTTTGGACATTCTAAATTTTGTGATACCAACTTTGTTGTGAAAAAAAAAATATAATAGAAAAAATCACGATGTGAGGGATCGAACCCGGGACCCTTGGATTGCCAATTTGCCAATTTACTAATTTTTATTTTATTTAACTATGTTAACATTCTATAAGTTGTATTTCAATATGTGATTTGACAATAATTATTAACGCTACGTTACAATACGCTGCTAAGCGCGCGATGCGACGCAACGGCCGGGTGTTGTCGGCTAAACGACTTTCAGATATGTTGGTAGAGAGTTAAAAGACGGCCTCAGAGAGTTAAGCCGTATTACGAGTAAGATATCCAAAGGATTTCACATTTAAGAAATAATTTTGAAGAAGAGTAAAAGTAATATTTTAACTATGCAGGGAAAATATATAAAAACCCTGCTGCATCTGTCAAGTTGTTAAAAACAATTTATTCTGCACTAGGCAGTTATTTTATGCTTTTATAGGTTTCAGCGAAGGGTCAAGAGGGGTAGATGGGTGGTTTTAAGAAAAGTGGTTTTTAAGAGTTTGGGTTTTATGGTATATTGAGTTATAAGGATAAAATTAAGGTCAGTCTAGTTAAGGTGTTTCGTATATTGGTAGTCGTTCGTATATTAGTTTGTGAGTATGTCTTATGTTGTCACGTTGTCGGATGTTTGTTATGTTTTGTGTTAGAGGTGAATTTGATATTTTATATACAAAAAATTTTTGAGCTGTCTCGTCAATGTAATCACGAATCATTTGCACCCCAGTAATCCTATGCGGCTCAGCAATAGTGATATATCGTGGTGAGTTAGTTAACAGACGTAGCAACTTATTTTGGGTTCTTTGGAGTCTCAGGCACTGTGCGTCTGAAATTATATTCCAAGACGCACAGGCGTACGTTAAAATAGGTCTAAAGATGACTTTAAAAAGACATAATTTATTGTCAATCGATAGTTGGCTACGTCTGTTAACTAAGGGATAAAGTTTACTTAATGCTGCATAGGTTTTATTTATAACTTTTGTCACATGAGGTGCAAATGAGAATCGAGTGTCAAGTGTAAGTCCAAGTAAGTCAATTGTTTTTCGTTCAGTTATGTCATTGTTTTCTATTTTCAGTTTAGTTATGGTCTTAATGTTCGTAAATTTCCTATGGAAGGTGATAATCTCGGATTTTGAATGATTAATTTTCACCTTCCATAGTTTGTAGTAGTCAAGGAGTTTAAGTAAATGATATTTTACTTTTTGTGTGGCATTTTGTGCATAGAAACTATTAGCGTAGAGGGTCGTGTCGTCAGCGTAAAGTAGAAGATTAGAGGTAGGATTTGTAGGGATATCAGAAATAAAAAGGTTAAAAAGGATGGGGGAAAGGATTGACCCTTGAGGTACCCCCGCTGAAAGTCTATATGGTTCTGAATATACATTATTGATTCGTACTATTATTCGTCTATCCCAAAGGTAACTTTTAAGGAGGGAAACCAAATACCCGGGTAGTCCACAAACATATTGTAGTTTGTAGACCAACCCGTTATGCCACACAGTATCGAAGGCGCGTTGGATATCCTTGGATTGCGAGACGAAACTCTTGCCGCTACACCACCATTCCTTATTACTAAAATTGTTAATGAGTCTAATATATACCATTAGAAAATTTATTGTGATTATTAGGAAACACACATTACTAAAATGTATTAAAAAAAAATAGTGATAGGAAATAACATTTCGCAAGGTTTCTATTTATTACAAACCATAAAAAAATGTAAAAAATATTTTTTTAAATTTTAAATTACTAATAACTTTTTTATTTACCAATCTATTTTGTTAAAAAACAATGGGGTTCTTCCTCTAGCTAACACTAAGTTACTCTCCAAATTTCAATACAATCGGATTTTTCTTTCTTGAGTTCTCGTGCTTACAAGAAACGTGACGGACGGACAGACGGACGGACGGACGGACGGACGGACGGACGGACGGACGGACAGACGGACATTTTGAAAGTTGTTCAGAATTCATTCATTAACATAACGATATAAAAAAATTTTCTCTACGAGCGATATTTACTGATTTAGAAATGTGCCGATCAAATACAATATACTCTTCGTTTTTGCGAAGAGTATAATAATGTGCTAATAGTGAAATAGTAAATATTATTCCACGTGTTAATTAAATTTGAAACCAAATATCATTGTCGTGTTTTCGTGTTTATAATAAACAGCCTAGACACCGCGCGCCGTGACTGTAGGAAATCTCTGTTTAATAGAATCTCTCTTCCCGAGATATGATTATTTGACCTCCTCCAGTATGTATATTAACAATAATTATTAACATTTGTCTTAACTTTCTGCAGTTTTGACGGTCACTTTATGTAAATATGATCGACGTACTCTACAATTAATTTAAAATATGTAATAGCCGCTGCAGTAATCGATCTAATAAAATCAAACATATTAGAGCAATAATTATATGTTACAACTAAAGTCTTTTCAAAAAAATCTCACACAAGCAAGGGAATTTGTAGGCATAGTCTTTGTTAACTTCTTACTAAAATTTTATGAATTCCTCAAGAAAAGTTGTGCTCAAGCCGCCATCTTGGAAAATGGCCGGCGAAAGACAGTTTTTGACTAAAAAAAAAACCGTCCATTTTACAAATAAAAACCGTTAAGCAAGTAATTATCTACAAAAGTTGTTACTAACATTTTTTTTGTTGAATCAACCCTGGAAGTACAAAATGGCGTTGAACGTTTCTCCCATACAGCATTATCTAAGTCGTCATTTTTCAGAAACTGTAAAAGTTTTCAATCAGCCTTCAGTCTCGAAAGAAGACATTTAGTTCTGTAGCAGAGACATTTTTACTACACGTGTATGGTTACCTTCGATAAACTGAGGTATTTTTTAGTGATATCCAGCGGGGTTCTGGGCCATAATAGTATATTATACAACGATGCTATAATGAAGGCTTTTATTATTGAGGATGGAGATTACAACTCGAGCTAGCGCAGGAACAGAGTGTTGTAACCATCTGAGTTAATAATAGCCATTATAGTGAGTTGTATACTATACTTTATCATGAGCGCAGCCAGGGGGGGAGCCATGCCCCCCCCCCCCAAGCCGTCTTCCATGAGCCAAAAAATAAAGAAGCAGTATCTAAATTGAAATAAATATTTTGTAATTAGGAATCTACATACACATCCGTTTTCAACCATTTTCTGAAAATTTATCCTCATCCTCTGTGGAGGCCGGTTCTATTGGCCCCCCCAGATGAATTTTCTGGCTGCGCCACTGTACTTTATATACGACTAACCTGTATATAAAATATAGTGATACATACATAATATACAAACGCATAAAAAAATGTTAATTTTTAAATTATTTATTTATTTTCAACAAAATTAAGTTAATGTTACTATAGTTAATAGACTGAACTGATGAGGGCATATTTTGTGTTATAGTATGATTAGCACTATTTTCAATGGTAGTAATACTATCACCATTAACCACTCTAGTAGCTGTAGAAATAGAAGCCGTAGCATTGTTCACTTGCTTTGAAATAGTTTCGGCTGTTATCATTTTATCTTTAACAGATTGGTCGATGTATCCTTCAGCTGCGAGTGAGAACTTCCAACCTCCGTGACGCTTCAACCCTGTAATATTTTTTCAGTTCGTTGAATGGTGTATTTACCTCTCTGATAATTTTAAAAAATGAGATGATTGTCACGTGTGATGGCCTAAGATCCATGTACTTTTTACAATCCCAGGAAATTGACCAGTGATGACAAAACTTCTTACCACTTTGGTTTTTGTTTTAGGTAGGTACACGTAATAATGTTGTACTTAGATCTTTCACGTCTTCAATTTTCATTTCGTAGAGCTCATTAGAGCGACGTGCGTTTCAAATAACTTAATTTCCACGACCTTAAATAAATTAATGTTAGATTTGAGACGTTTAGTATCTGGCAATCTCACCTTATGTAAAAGATAAACTCTATCAGGTGCGTCCTTTATAAATTTATTAATTTCTTCTGGTGTCAAAGTTTTGGCCTTTTTCGCTTCATATCCCTCAGATTTTCTTTTCAGAAAAGAACGTAGTTTTCTATACTTCTCCAAATCGATGTCGTGTTTTATTTTCAAAACTGCTTTTAGCATGGAATAAAATGACCATAATGAAGATTTTTCTGTCAGCTAAGTCAGCAAAATAGACTAATAATACATTTTCAGAAAGCGAGTTAGTTTTTTTCTGAAACTTTGGTACGCTTTATCATAAAAACTTTTTGATTTCTGTGGTAGTAAATTAGTAATTTCTGATGGAATACAGGGGATAGTATCTTGTGAATCACTTTCCATTCTTACAACCACAAAACTAACACAATTCCACAAAACCCGTTTTTACTTTGATTGTTTACGGCTTCTGTTTATCTTTTTTTCATAGTTACCGGTCTCCATGGCATTTTTAATGTGCACAGATAGACTGATT
Organism: Rutpela maculata; assembly: GCA_936432065.2. Classification (NCBI taxonomy): domain Eukaryota; kingdom Metazoa; phylum Arthropoda; class Insecta; order Coleoptera; family Cerambycidae; genus Rutpela; species Rutpela maculata. Next base: position 2,345,883 of record OW386292.2, on the reverse strand, counting down.
CATGCATAATTTTCTGATTGGTACACGAGGGGGTAAAGTTTGTATTTTTCTTTATACCATTTAAACTCGAAAAAAAAAAATACGATTTTTTGAAAGAAAAATCGCTTGGTTAAAGTCATAATTTTAATCGTAATTTTAACCAAATGATTTAACCTTGGAAAGCGCAACTGTGATGTTCGCCAATGTGCGCCACGTGTCAAGCAGTATCGGAGATTTTGAAAACGATTTTGAAGATTACGATGATGAGAAAATCTAAATAATTATTTTGGCATTGGTTTACATTTATTATGTGGTCAAAATTTTCTACCATCTGCACTATATCATACACACTGATTTTCCGCTTGTTACAGTAGATGAAAGTAAATAAATATCTAAATTACTGTTATTCGAGACATAATCATGCCGAATACTCCACGTGCGTTTCAAATAACTTAAACTTTTTACGCTCACTTTAGTCAACTACTGTTTTCCCAGAATATATTATCGTACTCCGTATACTTGCCATTCAAAAGTCAAGGTAAATTTAATCATAAATGTAATATTTTTGCCTATGCTCTAATTTACTTTTATGGATGTTTGTGAAAAAACTTTTCTAGCTAATAATTTTCGTGAAAACTTCTAATAGTGTGCAGTAATTGGACATTTTCGAATAAAAAATGAATAACGTTTTGACACTTCAAAATGTAAAAGAAAATTGAAAAATGGAAAGTTCCCACTCCTAAATGGCGAGCTTCATTCTATACTCCCTCAAAGAAGGAGAATTTTCGAGGTTCTTAGAATTGTTTTAGCAAAACGATGTTCCAAGTGAAAAAGAGTGTAGAGGGGGGAAATGTTGCTCATAAAATGGTGTATAAAAATGGTTTAAAGCTATGCACCTGAAGTTTCGAACGTTTCGAATTTCATATGAAAAAGAAAAATGGATAAAACCACACTACGATTAAGGTGTAAAAACTGAAGTATTGTGGATATTATTGTCAGCAAATGTGGCAATGAAGGGTTTACGCCCAAAACGATGTGGTTTTTAACTTTTCTTTTTCATCTAAACGTTCAAGTGAACGTTCTAAACTTCAGGCACATTTAAAGCTCACAACTAAAATTTGCAATTCGAGGTAGATTTTCTCGAAAGCATTTTTCCTGCGCTTACAATGCTATTTGTGGGCTAATACAACCCCCAACTCCAGCAGCCTCTAACTCGAAATCTATTAGAATGATCGAAAATATTATAGTGTTTGTTTTTATAAGAAATTGTATGAGAAACATTATCTGTCTTTGTATTCGTACAATCTTTCCTACATTTTGAACATGTCACCAAAAAGACCCCGCACACTACAAATGGAAATACGGTGGCGTCCCAGGTTATACGTCAAATGAAACTGGAAATTATTTAAATGCTCGATTTATATATATATCACTCAGGACTAGTTTATCAATGTCTAGTTAGCTAAGTTAACTAAATTGATAACTAACAGTTAATTTAGCTAACTGGACATTAATAAACAACAAAGTAGTTTAGATATTGTTTAATTTTTAGGAAATAATGGTACTATTTTGTGGCCAGCTAGATCTCCCGATATAACCCCTGTCGACTTTTGGCTTTGGGGTTATTTAAAAAATATTATATATAGACATAGAGGAATTGGAAAACAAAACATTAGCGGCGTTTCGTACAATAACTCCTGTCATGATTAGAAATGCAACTAATGCTGTATAAGGAGAAGGTGTCAAAAATTCCTAGATGTCAGTGGAAAACAATATTTATTTTAGTTTAGTTTTTCTATTTTTGGCAAAATTATTTTATATTATAAGAAGTGTTGTTGTTATTAATAGTTTTCCATGGTCTCCTCACAAATATATTAAATTTTTCGACAATTAACCACTTTTTCTAGAGATAAATATGATATATCGTTGGATAGCTAATTTAAGTTATGTCTATATCTCGAAAACTGAGGCATGCATAATTTTCTTCTTATTAGCAACGGATTCTACTCAAAAAAGTGCCTTGAGAATGTGTTACTCGATTTTCGATTCGACACTGTTGGTTTTTGTTTTCTGCCATAGTTTTACAGAAAACCCCAAATCTCATCTAATTTGGCCCACCCTGAACGGGGTCCTTTCAAAACATTATTAATTTTTTCTTCCTTTCTCTATTCTTCCCCATAACGTCAATATCCTGTAAATTTTATCAACCATTTTACGCGCTCTTATGAGGCAAGCCACCTGCTGATTATATCATACATCGAAGTATTAATTTTATTATCTCCACTATGTTATTCGATAATAATTTTGCTATTACCACATTTTCAGTATAATGTTATCAGTCTCGTAAAAAATATAAATTTATGCATTGAGAATGACTTGCCTGAATTAACGTTGGGTCCTGAGGCAGATATATCATTTTAATAGGAAGAATTAACAATGCAAATATGAAAATAATGCAAATCAATTTCCTCAACAAAAACAATAAAATAGGTAGTAGCATAATTAATTATTACTGCAAAACACCTATTAATAAAATTGTGCTTATGCTGCTGAAGGTTTTTGTACTTTCGTTTCTGTAATGCATATATGCTCACGACAAAGTTATTACACAGCAGCTTTTGGCACACGCTTGTGTCTATTTCACGGTAAGAAAATTTTCTTTCTTGTAATACCGAATCACCTGCACAAAAAAATCTCTAAAAATGATGATTTAGAATCAATTCTTCTATTTTAGTTTCTTGAATTTCCTGCCACATGTGTATTTTAATCTAAAAATAATAATAAACAGTTAGATGGTGTTTTCCTCAAATAATGCGAATAAGAACATAAAAATAATATATTTTGCTGGTGTTTCAGTAAAAGAATTTTCTATGTACTGTGTATATTAAATACACAGCTTGAAAAGTATGTTCGTGTTATAATCGATATCCACAGATACGACTCTGTTAATATAGTTGATAGTTTTATTAAAAAACCGCTGCCCAAGGAATCACTACTTCCACATCCAGATTCTCTATCCAAGTCACACACAACTAAAAAACTTTGTATGTGAAAATAATTGTTTATGGAACTTTAATTATATAATATTTGAAATCCTCTACCCCAAAAACCCATAAAACTATACCCCACATCGGTAGTGGGGTGGGGGTGGTGATAGGGGGGTGGTAGTGGGGGGTGGATGAAGCAAAAAATATTTTGAGGTTTCTGGTTCTTGTACATACACTAAATCACATTTTTTTTCATTCCCTTTAATAAGGGGATGGGGGTGGTAATGGGGGTGGAGACCCTAGCTTCTCTTGTATATACTAAATACCAATTTTATCGACTCTTACCTGCTTGATTTACCCATTTACCCCAAATTTACCCCAATTTACCCCCCAACCCTTCGGCGGAACAACATGAAAATTTCAAGTCAATATCTTAAACGGTTCCAGAGTAAACGTGCGCACAAAAAAAAGTTACAGACAGACCGACAGACAGACAGACCGACAGACAGACCGACAGACAGACCGACAGACAGACCGACAGACAGACCGACAGACAGACCGACAGACAGACAGACAGAAATTTTTTTTCGCTCAAACTTAAAATCTCGACGTTTCATGACATTTTAAGCCTATTTGAACAATAAAAATTTTTAAATTTTTTTTTGTCGTTACTATACTTCCACTGGATGTGGAAGTAATATTATTTTGGGTATTCAGTAGATAACTTTCAAAGAAATCATTCTTTCCTTTCATATACCATTGATCTAAATCTGATCACAACTTATACACTTTTTTATTTATTATAAAATTAACTACATTCTGTATATTGTTGCCTTAATCTGGGCTAATACTGACGAAGTATTGAATTACATGATAGAATTCCTAGCATTTTAAGGCAAAAAAAATACGAACTGACTTGTCAACTTTTTTCATCCACTTACCATATCTAACTCTAATTCAGTATGAAAAACAAGAAAATAACCATTCTTTCTATATACTGATCCAAGTCTAACCATGCCAACTAATTCCAAGATCTTCCCTGGTCAAAGGTTCTATTATTTACAATAGTTATAAATGTATAATCACCTAGCTAATAATATTAGACATTAATTCAAATAACAATTTCAGGAAGGCGGTTAAAAGTTTGCTCATTGTATAAACCCTACACTCAAAGAAAATGATAGGTGAATTCAACCAAAAAGAGCATACGAAATCGCGCCTATCTAGTTTCATAGTTAAATCAATCAGAAAAAAATAGTCATACAACAACTTTATTTGTTTTCGTAAACAAATAGTAGTTTAATAATCATATCTTCTTGTATAACAACAAATCAAATAGTACAATGACTTTTTTTATGTTCACTAACCATTTTCAATTTGGTCTACGACTTTCTTTTTGTTCACCAACTAATTTTTAGGTTAATCTACACTTTATTATATGATGAAGTTTTTTTTGGTTAGCCAAAATCTCAGTATTGAGACATCAGACCACCCAAACCAAAGATTAGAGATCGTTTATAAGATCCATCCAAATATATCGATGATCCCTGAGAGAATTTGAACATTGAAATCATGTTATTAATTTTCTATAAATTTATAAGAGTATAAGATAATGCATGATTGATTATTGTCAGTGATTTGTATGTGGCGTCATCTAGGACTAATTTCTGTAATAGACTACGTGGTAAGCAAGCAAATTTTATGGTAATTCCCTTCTAGAACTTCTGGAAGACAACAATAATATTGGTTTGTCTAAAAAGTACAATAATACAGCGAACTAATACTGCGTTAGAATTACAATTCGATAATAATTAAAAATAAATATATTTATCTAGTTTCATTTGACAAAATTCAACAAATTATTAGTAAGATGAATAAATTATAGTCTTATGCACCTATTTTTTTAATTTATGTTTATTTTGTTGTGTGACAATCACCTTTTGTTTAAAAATACTATTAAATATACTTCAATTTAACAAAATGAATAATATATATACTATTTTTTTGATTGATTTAACCCATACTATTTGCAAACAAAAGCGCTGAGCGACGTCTTAATTCATCAAAGTGGATGGCAGAACGATGTTATGTTTATGTAAACAGAACTGCGGGTTAACTCTACAATAATATTGGTTTATCTGTCAACTATAATAGTAGAGCAAACTGCTACTGGGTTTACAATTACAATTCGACAATAGTTAAAAATAAAATATACTATTATCTAGTTTAATTTGACAGAATTCAACAAAATAATAGTCAGACGAAAAAAATAATAGTCTTATTCATCTATTTTTTAAGTTAATATTTGTTTTGTTGTACAACAACTTTTTATTAATTAAAATAACAATCACCTTCTGTTTAAAAATACCATCAATATAATTTAGTTTAACAAAATTAACGACATTTTTTTTTGTTGAATTTACCCATACTATTTCTTTGAGTGTATTGTAATTTAGAAGAATATTATGCCAATACATTTTAATGTACCTAATGTAATATTTTACTTATTTTTGTTTTTTAAATTGGTTTTTGTTTCACTGTTTCTATTACCTGCATTTCTTATGGTCTATTTCATTTACTTGTTTATATACTCCTCCCTTTGAGTGAGTTGTAGTATTGTTAAGTTTAAGAACCACAGAAAAATAAGGACAATTTACTTGACAATGCTCATTTTGAATATTTTTTTGTTACTAATATAACACTCACCACCCATGATGTTTAAATTAATTAATTCCTTTATTTCCTGTTTTCATTAATTTTGTTATTTATTTTCAGGAAAAAATGATGAAAAAAGTAGAAAAATGTTGGGAATTTGGAGCTGGAAGAATGGTAAGTAATATATTGTCTCTAGTAATATTAAAATTAAAAAAAAAATGGCATCAATAAAATTTTGGCATAATGTTCCATTCTACTTCCTTTACTTCCTCTAGCTGGGGCAACTTACTTTAGGAGAACATCATATTTTCAAACTATCGCCATCGGAGCCCCGTGGAGCAAAAACAGGTCTTCATGCGTTGCGCCATTACAATTTTTGATTAACACACTTAAAACTACGTATCCCCAAAGTTACAAAAAATTTCAACAAAAAATCAGACCTCATTAATTTTGTGAGGGGCCCTTTTAGTATAGTACCAGGGGTAAAAAAATATGTAAAATTTCGGAATAATTTCATAAGTAATGATAATTTTCCTTATGGGTCATTATTGTAGTAGAAGGTATCGTCTTCAGTTTCTATATGGTCCGGATACTTGCTCTTACCCTCACGGGGTAAATTTAAAAATTCAGTATTTGAAAAAGTATTACTAATTTATTTTTGAAACGTAGGATAGTTATGTTTCTGGGATCGCTGACTACGAATCTGAATTCAAAATTAAAAAATTCAAAATGGCAGCTCTAATATGGCGGATAGAATTTTTTTTTCTAAAACAAGTGTTTAAAACGGACCAAAAAAAATGAGCATCTTTATTTTGTTACTCAGAATTTTTTATAGAAGTGCCACAGTTTTTAAGATATTCAATATTTAAACTAAATACTTCATGCTAAAAACGGTCGGATGCCATCTACACAATTAAATATCTTCGAAACTATTAACCCTACACACATAATATATATAAAAAAAAACAAATTCATTCTCAGCTTATTAGCTTAATTTTTTATGCACACCATTTCTTCGCTGGAACTAATATTTGCCGAGATATTTGCAAAAAAACAAAAATGTTACGTTTTTTCTAAAATCTCTTTAGAGTTTAAAATGCATTTTTTTTTTCTAAAGCAAGCGGTGTAAGCGGACGAAATAATTTGAGCGTCAAGGCCAAACTATGTATAAACGGAAAACTATGTATATGGGAATATATATATTTTTAATTACTGACTACTTGCATTTACAAAATGGCGACGTTCTTATTTAAAAACTGTGAAAAAGTACATTGTTTCATAACTTTTTTGTTTTTTATGCTATAGAAATAACCAAAAATCATTTCAAAGTCTAATTAATGGACTTTCTTGATCTTGATTGTCAGCATTTTTAACGTTAAGGTTTCTAAAATATTTAACATTTAAACTAAATACCTCATCTTATATCTATTCTATGACGTTATTCGGAAGTCAAATCCTCTAGTTACTGTACTATTTGACCAAACCACTTTTCCAAGAGAAATGTGGGGGATCCTTTCATATGCCTATTAGTCGGGGAGCCCACCCTAGCGTATGTGCCACCCCCCCCCCCCCTCCCGATCCTTGGGGACGATGTTTTTCATAAAGATTAAAGCCTAAGGAACAATTTTAGACATGTCTCAAAAAAAAACAGTTTGTACTTTCAAAATGGCGGCATATGTTAAAAAAAACTGTTTCCAATGTTGTTTTTGTCATTTAACACAAAACCTAAAATGATGGACAAAAACTTTTTTCACAAAAAACAACGTGCATAAAATTTTCTACAATTTTGTTTCTATACAATATTTTGATAGGAGTTACCATTTTCCAGATAAATGAGTCCAAAATTAAGAAAACACGGAAATTCATACATCATCGGTAAATCATTTAGAGGAAATAAATTATTGTAAGGTGTATAATATAACTATTATTAATATAACAAAAAATTAAATAAACTGGAAAAAGTTAATAACAATAATATTATAATTTGCAGATATTTATCTCGAAACCGGTAACATTGGGTTATGAACAGTTTAGGGTTAAAAGTATTGATAGTGACATCTTTTGGATTCTGCTGGCTTATTCCAATAAAATTAAAAGTAAATTACTCTTTGATATCGGATTTGGAAATAAAAGAAGACTTATTAACATATCCGCATTAGCAGAAGAGTACGGACCTCAGTCAGCGCCTTTAAGGAAAAGGCAAGATAAAACCAATAAAAATGTCACTTTCTGCCAAATATACCAAATAAATCCGAACATTTCAAGATTTGGGGAGCAGCTGGAATATTGTTGATAAATTAGTCGCATCATTAGAGGAGTTTACATGTGCCATATATGGATCGAATAAATGCGCTAGCGTGGATGAGCTTCGCCTAATTGCCATTAGACAGAAATGTGGTGACAATGATTTGTCTTTATCAATTGGGTTGTTGCACTAAGTTAAAATTTGAGGAGAATCTATGTTAAACAATAATAATTATTCATAAAAAATCATTGGAAACATGTAGAAGTTGAAAAGAAAGTCTTATAATATTATAATATTAATTACAAAAATACATGCATTTAAAACGGAGATGACATAATAACGGCAGTCCGTAGAGAAGTTAGTTATAAAACGACGAGAAACGCGTACTAATTTAGAAACTCGCTGATAGCGACGGAGAAAAAAGACAATCACGACAGTTTAATCTGACATTATATTTAACGTCAAATTCAACTGACGTTCATAGGTTACAATTCGGTATAGTTTAACAGCATCTAGTTATGGATAAATATAAGTACAGATAGTGTTTTCTGCCGTACTGTGTAAATAATACCTACAATTCACCAGAAAAACTGTCGTGTTCCAATAATAAACACTGAACGTAATAATGATTGATTCAAAGCCACCAGAGAAGGACCAAGTCTCCTTATTGTGGAGACCATTTCAATGTCAAGTAAAGTAACAAATTACAATGTATTCTAAGCGTTTTATTTGTGGTAAGTTGTATCCTAATGTAGGAATTTGATTTTTAATATGGGTTTATGTTGTAGGAAAAACGGCCGCATTACAAGACTTGTATGGCGTTCTAGCTGTTACAAATTTAAATTACCCGCCAAACTGGTGGATAAAACAGGGTGCATTTCTGTATTCTTAACGGCTCTAAATTAGAATGTTATTCATGCTTTGACTTCCTAAAAGGAGGGAAATGACTTTAATCTGCTTTTATGTATTTTATCTAGTTTATGTTGGAATAAAGTGCAGTTGTTTTTGTTAGCTATTGATTATTTATGAAACTCCCTAGACGCCCCATAATACTAGGATGATCAATAAATTAAGAAAGGAAATTTAAACACTCGCCGTTGAAAAACTATATGAAACAAACTGTGAAAGTCGTCTAAAGTCGGTGAACACAATTAGTCGGAAATGGCTACGAATGCGTTGGATTGTAGTTATAAATGCCCTTTGAATTATGTGTGTTATAAATACATATCACTGTTTATTGCTTAGATAGATACTAGCATAAAGTAGGTAGGTACTTACCTATTTATTATTTTTTGTTATAATACAGACCTTTCTTGATATCGTCGTAAGTCTCATTCTGACTCTTCTTAGAAGTGAGTATCAATGGATAATAAATAATTTCTTTAGTAGATAAACTTATTTTGTTGTTTTCTGTTAGATACACATGTATATAGTTAATAGGAAATAAAACAATGAAAAGGAAATATTTAATAAAATACAAAGTATAGTTAACAAATTCATCTAAATTAAATAATAAAATACATATTAGACATATTATGTAATATTAATAAGATAAGCTAAAGGAAGGTATTGTCTATAGCAGCTGTAACGTAAGTACCTTGCAGCTTTTGCACTTCCAACCATTGCAATGTCAAAACGATCGTCTCTTTTTAAAAATTCGCTGACCATAAATATATCTACCGCAAGTAGAATGTCAGAATTAGCTTTTACAGATATACTGCCTTAGTCGTTTTGTAAAAAAATATTAAACATCAATCACTGCTAGCTAAACGTCAAATTTACTTTTGACATATTAGGTTATTTTCTTTCTTGTCAGCAATGTCAACTTATTCGTCTTCATCTGTTCTGCTTATAAGTTCACATCTAACTGCCGTTATGATGTCACTACCGTTTTCGCGGCTCATTCAAATAGTCGAAGTTTAACAATTTTTTAAAATATGTTGCGCTAAGAATTTTTCTTCCAAATTAAATATATAACTAAATTAAGTCCTCCACTACCATATTTCACCATTTTTGAAAATTCGTCAACAACCCAATTGACACTAAAATTGATTTTTCTTCGATTCCACCATCAAGAATTTGCCTTACCGAGCATATGAAAAGGAGTGTTTACCAAACGCGTATTTGGCGATTAGCCGACGAAGGTATTCACAATATTCCAAAGCCTTGGAATGAGTATGGATGGCAAGAAAATGGAGAACCTCTTTGGTGTTCAGCAGATGAAACACTGCCTCAATCGCTTACTGAAATTCTTCAGGAGATCATTCCAAATCAAATCATAATAGACGAAAGTGAGGATGATAACGATATCATAAGTGAAGCAATAGAAGAAGAAGACTTGGAAGAATATTCGATGTATCGGGAGACAGCGATAGTGAATCTGAAAGCGAATGAGATGTTACTTACGTTTTATATTGAATTTCTTATTTTATTTTAAGAGCTGAATCATATATCTGGAAAATGGTTAACTCCTATCCAATATTGTACAGGAACAAAATTGTAGAAAATTTTATGCACTTTGTTTTTTGTGCAGAAAGTTTTTCTCCATTTTTTAAAAATTTTTGTGTTAAATGACAAAAAAAATATTTGCAATTTTTTTTTATAAACGGAGGCCATTTTGAAAGTACAGCCAGTTTTTTTTGGGGGGGGGGGGGGGGATATGTCTAAAATTGTTCCTTAGGCTGTAATCTTTATGAAAAACATTGTCTCCAAGGATCGGTGCGGGGGTGCACGTACAGTTAGGGTAATAATAATACTTAAAAATTTTTGAGACGCAAAAGTTCTGTTTCCCAATAATAGCGCGTCGTCCACCTCGAACTTCACCTGCAATTTGCGCATAGTTTCGCTATTATATTTTATGTAATCAAATAATAGGAAGATAATGAGAAATTGATGCATAGTTATTTCTCCCATGACTGACTCTGCAGCCTTGGCAGTGAACTTCACAATTTATTATTTCTATAACCCCGTTGCACATATGTGGTTTCAAATGGAGACAGACTAACTATCTATCGTTTGATTTAATTGCGTGTAGACAGGTATACAGGTATTTTATATCAAATTAGCTCTTTATGGAATAATGAATATCCATTATATGCAATTCAATGTAATTCCGACGCAGAAAATAACTACCGTGATTTACAGATGAGGGAACTAATTAGAATTTACATAGTAAACAGAGGAAATTTTTTAGATGCTCCTAACTTTTGAGGACCGATTAATCTTTAGGTTTGACACAAAAATTGAGAGACTCGATCGTTTTTAATATATTAGCACATTAAAAATAAATGAATAAATATTGAACCGGCTTCAACAAAAGTCGCTAAAAACTATGAAATCAGTTCTTCGAGCAACATGATAGTCCAGTCACTTTAGGCGGTAATTTTTTTTCTTGTAATATCTTTATTTTGGCTTCTTAAGCAACTTCTCAAAATTTCTCATAAATAGAACCATGGTAATAATAAGAAATTCAAGGTCAACGGTCAGGATAATTTGTTTTCCTAATAATATCTTCTTTTCTATCAATCTAAAGTCAATTGAGGTCATTATTTTCTTAATTTTCTCTACAAAAAAGTTCTATACATTTTTCGGTAAGTCTATCCATGGTGTAGAAGTAAAAAAACTTCTTCATTTGGGTCGAGAATTTCTTGTTCTTGCGAAAACTTCAAGGTCCATTATTTCGCAAACGGTTCACCGTACGTGGAAAGCGTATAGAACCTTTTTTTCTTGCAGAGAAAATTAAGACCTATAATGACCTCAATTGACCTGGGACTGATAGAGAAGCAGATAAATAGAAAAAACTCATTTTCCTGACCTTTGACCTTGAATTTTTTATTTTTGCCAAGGTCCTGACGATGAGAACTTTTAAGGGACGGTTTAAAAATCCAAAATGAAGATGTTAGACAAAAATATTTTCGCACTAAAGAAATCAGCCCCATTTTCTTGAAAACTGTAAAAATAGGTTAATTCCAAATACGAATTTCTGTGAATACGAATGCGTTAGAAAAAAATGCTTTCTGGTTCGTATGGCTGAAATATTGTAGTTAAGTTAAAATTGAAAATAATTTTCCTCGGAAAAATTGTAAAATGTTTACTTATCTTTTAGTCCAGTCACCTCTACTTGAGTGCTGATGAATGGATCTTGATGAAACCTTATGCAATGTGTTTGTAATGACGTTAATAAAAAAGTTGAAAAAAGATTACAGTAGGAAATGATTGGAAGGGGTAGAAAACATCTCTTATCACGGGTTCTGTAACTTGTAGAATTAGGTCAAAAATGAAAAAAAAAAATCAATATATTTACCTTTTTTGGCTCAAAATAAGATGTTTTTACTCTTGTGAATTTTTTCGGAAAATGCATATTTTTCGAGATATGGCCACTCTAAAATTCCTAAAAGTGGGGGAGGGGAAATGTAAAAATTGAAAAAAATCCGAAAAAATTAAGGTGAATGTACGTACCATCGAAATACAAGGTTTTTTAAATTTGCATAGTTTTTCCGGAAAAACCTGAAAAACTACCCCTTTCTTTGAAATTGTAGCGTTTTAAAAATGTGTAATTTAAAAATTTAGACGTATGCATTGAGGCCTTCTAAACATTTTTTGTCTCTTGGAATTTTTTTGTAACTTGCTAATTTTCCGAGTTACAGGTGATTCACGAGAATTAATATACTACATTTTTTGTACGTTAAAAAATACATGAAAATTCGAAAAATAAGCGTGATTTATATATATTATTATAAAACAATATGAAGCCTATATAGTTATATCATTTTTAAAGGTTGAATATAATTATTAAATTGAAAATGTGAAAAAGTTATCCGGAAAAATTTTACATTATTTGTCATGAAAAACTGCCTGTAACTCGGAAAATTAGCAAGTTACAAAAAAAATCCAAGAGACAAAGAATGTTTAGAAGGCCTCAATGCATACGTCTGAATTCTTTAAACTTTTTGAATTACATATTTTTAAAGCATTACAATTTCAAAGAAAGGAGTAGTTTTTCATGTTTTTCCGGAGAAACTCGATAAAAACGCACTTTACAGAAAAGTTTCAGATAAAAAAGTCTTGTATTTTGATGATACATTTACCTGAATTTGCAACTTTTACATTTCCCCTTCCCCATTTTTAGGAATTTTCGAGTGGCCATATCTCGAAAAATATGCGTTTTTCGAAAAAATTCACAAGAGTAAAAACATCTTATTATGGGCTAAGAAAAGTAAATATATTGTTTTCCCTTCATTTTTGACCTAATTCTACAAGTTACGGAACCCGTAATAAAAGGAGTGTTTATTACCCCTTCCGATCATTTCGTACTCTAATCTTTTTTCAACTTTTTTAATAACGTCATTGCGTCATTGCATTTTATTAACACATTGCACAAGGTTTCATCAAAATCCATTCATTAGCACTCAAATTAGAGGTGACCTCAATGACTGGACTAATAAGCGAAAAACTTAGGCGGTGCGCCATTTTGGGGACATTTAGTATGTTTAACAGCGGACCTTAATGAACATTTCTGCCAAGTTTTAAAACATCAGTTTTTTCCGTCAAACGTCACAAGTTCCAATTTCACCGAGGTACTATGACAACCGTATTGGATTCACCGTTTTGTATTCTTAATTTTTGAGATCAGATTCAGTATAAACTACTTCGAAAATTCCTACTAACTGTCAATTTTAATGAAATTCTAATGAAATTATACGTGTTGTCTTTGTCAAATTTGGTCAAAAAATGTGTTTCCAATTCTTGCTCATCTTGCACTAGTCGAATTTCATCATTACCATAAGCATATGTTTTACACAGAAAATATAATGAAAAAAAGCAACTACAGTTTTTTTTAACAGTCCTAAAAAAGTATTTTTTTCCTTATCAATAGAATATAAAATGAAATGAAATAATAAATAAACTACTCAGCATGGCAAGATCTTTATCGAAGACAATTCCCATTTACCGGAACCAAACACTTCCCTGCGATATTATCAGTCAAGTAGCCTCCAATTTTTGTTTAAATAAAATAGCACACCGAACAGCAAACAAGTTTTCCGACCAGTCACGCATTGTTTACTCTCGACTTGTTATATGGGCAATTTTTTTCAAACGCATTTCCGCTTATGGAACTATCTAGCCATAAGTTACGAAATGAACTGAGAAAATAAAGAAGCAGGATATAGCACACAAGGAAATGAATGTCTCCATTGTCAGGAACTGCTGTGTATTGGAAACACGGAGTTGTAAGGCCTTTGAGATAGCTGACTTACATGTATCACTAGATAGGAAATCCTAGACTTTGGGCGTGGCTGTGAACTGTATCGTGCACATAAAAAAATATCAGTACGTTCTTTGCGTTAACATTTATACAATTAAACATACCGGTTTGAAAAAATCTAATAAATTTCATTCGCTGGAATTGAAACTATACGTTATAGCCCAGATGACAGAGGAAATTTTATCGTAAAAAATTGCAAAATGAATAAATTTTTTTTAATGAGTTCATGAAAGTGTATAGAATAATACACTGAAAAGTTTACTTGACTATTTTTTCCACGAATACCGTGGCTTTAGCGATAAATTTTGTTAGGACATTTTTTGTTCATAAACGTGATCTATCCATCTGTATTTTTTATTTCTTCCTACCTTGACTTAATTTCAAAATTTTCAAAAATGGATGAGAACATTTTTTTTTCAATTTTTTTTGTTCTGCATCCGAGCGAAATGTAAACTTTTCAGGATATTATTCTATACACTTCCAGGAACTCATTAAAAAAAAATTCATTTTGTAAGTTTTTGAAGGAAAATACCTTCAACGACTAGGCTATTATTATTATGCATATCTTGCAATAGCTGACTGTTTTCAATGAAATAAGCAGTAAAACTGCCATTAGTAGTAGCCATTTTGATTTGGTAAACAGGGGAAACAAATTGGAACACCTGACTTTCCTATTTAAGAATTACCTTTTATTTCCTCTTTCATATTTAATACGAAAAACAAGAAATTACCTATACTTTATAGACCAGTTGCAAATGCTCAAAAATGGGAATCCAAATATAGTAAATGGATTTGACTGAAATCTTTTGCATCGTTTCTGTTTTTGCTCAAAGCACTTCGAAATATGTTTAGGGAAATAAAATCAGGTATTATAGTCCAGTGCATTTAGATGAAAAAAGTGCGTTATTACGGAAATACTTTGAACTTACGCTGTTTGAATGAAACCTTTTGCAACGTACTCTAAAACCAACCAATTTCCCATTAGAACAGTGTGCAAACATATTTTTTTCTTTTGAAAAAAACTCCAGAAAATCAAAAGCCCCCACGTCAAGTTTTCATTGGGCCACCCTGAATATACGAGGTGTTTCATTAATAATTGGTCATACGCTAACTGGAGAATCCTTAGCCCAAAATATGAAGATATAACGAAAAATACTTCGATAAACTGTGCTTCCTTACTGAGATGAAAAATTGAAAAAATATTTTCACATATTATTTTAAAATTACTTAATATTTCTTTACCATATTTGGCAGATGGTGTTAGTGGTCCAAGATGTATAATATTACAGAAAACTGATTTCTCACTATTGCCAGTGGTCCACGGTAGGAGGGTGAAGAAGTTTCCCTCCCTTAGTTTGCATATCACTGGCAAAATATTTATTTTCTTGGTTTTCTTTTATTTTTCAATAATTTTTACGCAAAAAGGTACTTTTAATACATTGCTCTTGAGTGCCTGTTTCTCGAGATACTTGAATTCGAAAAAGCTTTGAAAATAAACCAAGGTAGTAATAATTTATTTTAATAAATGTTCAAATTGGGCTCCATTGACTTCGATACATTTTCTTAATCTTGTGCTAAAAGATCTCCTTACTTTAAAAAATATGTTGGGCTGGTTTCTGAGAAAATTGGCAGCATTCTGTACTTGTTGCCATAATTCCTGACGACTGTTGATCGCTTGCGTATAAACTAATGATTTCACATGCCCCCAAAAGTAGAAATGTAAGGGGTTTAAATCTGGGCTACGAAGTGGCTATTGAAATTCACTTCCTCGGCCAATCCATCAACGGGGAAATTGTTCATTTAAGTAAATGCGAACTGCAATAGAATAATGAGGCGAGGCCCCATCTTGCATGAACCGGATGTTCCTCCTTAAATTTAATGACAAAGCTTCCAGCTCATGAAAAAGATCAGTTTGAAGAAATTCTAAATATGAATTACCGTTCAAATTTGCTTGTAATTCATATGGACCCAACAGACGATCTTCTAAAATGCCACACCACTCATTAACTTTAAATTCATGCTGGAAATGTGATTCTCTGAGTAAATATGGATTCTCAATATCCCAGATATGAGCATTTCTCCAATTAAAAACTCCTCTGCGGGTGGATGTGGCTTCGCCGGTAAAGGTAATGTTTTTATTAAAATTAAAATATTCACTTTGTTTACCTCGAATAAATTGTAGAAATTCCACTCGCTGTGGAAGATCCCTAGGTAACAAATTTTGAACAGGGGTGAAAAGATGTAGTCGCAATTTTTCTTTCTTGATTATTCTAAAAACTGAAGCATTGCTTATTCCAACAGTGACCGATAAACGTCTTGTACTCAGATAGGGGTCTTCAGCAATTCTTACTAAAACGTCATCATCTTGATCGACACTAATTATTTTTGGGAGGCCTACATCACGCTTGGGATGAAATTTGCCAGTTTCCCCTAATCACTAGTAAACATTTCTAAAAGTTCTGTGATTCGGTTGAATTCTGTTGGGATATAATTCCAAATATCTTTGAGAAGCAGCACGTGCATTGTAATTTTCTTGTGCATAAATACAAAAGGTCTCGCATTTCCGTATTCAACAAATTATTATGACGGGGCATTATCAATAAATAAGTTTTGAGAACCGTTAAATAACTCCTATTACGGCAAAACTAACGTTTGACAGTTCTAGGAAAACTAAATATCATTGGCCTACTAAGTAAAACATTATTGTTTCAGCCTACTATGTACAAAAACAATAAGGCCTTAGTTAAATGTCAAAGCGATTAGAAATTTATTTGTGAGACGAGTAACACTGAAATTTAAAATACCATGTAGCCGCTTTTTCGAATTGAAATATCTCGAGAATAGGCATTCTAGAGCAACGTATTAAGAGTACATTTTTTGAACAAGAAAACAAATATTTGGCCAATGGCGTACAAATTAAATAGGGGAAACTCATTGTCGAATGAAGTAGAAATGTCATACTTTCCAACTTTTGACATGTAAGACAATTTAATTACTATACTCTTCGCAACTACGTAAACGAAGAGTACATTGCATTTGATTTGCTCATTTCTAAAACCGGAAATATCGCTCGTAGACAAAAACTTCATATCATTGTGTTAGTGAACGAATTCTGAACAACTTTCAAAATGTTCGTCCGTCCGTCCGTCCGTCAAGTTTCTTGTAAGCACGATAACTCAAGAAAGAAACATCCGATTGTACTGAAATTTGGAAAGTAAGTTAGTGTCAGCTAAGGGAAGAACCCTATTGTTTTTGAACAAAATAAATCAGTAAATAAAAATGTTATTAATGATTTAAATTTGAGAATTTTTTTTTTATTTTTATGGTTTTGTAAAAATTTACATTTTTTACATTTTTTTACGTGTTAGGTAGTTCTTATGCTTTTGACTCGGAATCTAGGGGTCCCAGGTTCGAAACCCACATCGGGTGTGGTATAGTTTTTTTTTCAATTTTTAGTTTATTTTACACTGAGTATTTCACCAACTAAGTTCGTACTATAAAATTAAAAATATCTAAAACTAACATTATTTACAAAAAACTGCGAAGAGTACGTTTTTAGCTTGTTTCTGTATGATTGTGAATAAACAAATTATTTATATCTCTATAAAGTACTGTAATTAATGAAATGAAGAATAAAAAATTAATGGGTCTGAATGGTTTAAGCTCATGTTTTTTTTCTCAGCCCTGTATAATGAAAATATATCAACATTTTAAGGGATTTGCGTCTTGCGTGAGGTGCTAGAAAAATTTTGATTTTAGAAATTGCACTTCATTTTCCCTGAAAATATCACTAGTTAAGACATTCCGCAGTCTTATATCACACTTCTAAAAATCGTAAAAATCCGAATGGCTGAGCGTTGTTTTCGTTACGTAAATCTCGCTAATTGAGAAACTTTCTACACCAAAACACGGCACTCTCCGTGCTCCTAGTCTATGTCTAAACTACTCGTATTGTTTCAAAATCAGTGATTTAACCACAAAATAAACAATGCTATGTTTTGCGTAATTAAGTAATTATTTTTTACCATCTACGCGTGCTGCGTACAGCCACTGAGCCGTGTGTTTATTTTGTAAAAATCGAAGAATCCATTAACTACTGAGGTTTTCTGTGGTGTTGGCGGTTTTCGCAACCTTAGCCAAGCGCCACATTTACATAATTTTCGCTAGCTCTTCAGGATAAGGGCATCTCTAAGAGACGTAACAGATTCTAAATTATGTAATTTTACTTGCACATCCAGTGGAAGTATAGTAACGACAAAAAAAATTAAAAAATTTTGTATTGTTAATTAAGCAAATCACAACTTACACACTTTCTTATTTACTATGAAATTACCTACTTTCTGTATATTGTTACTCTGGGCAGGGGGCACGCTAATATACTAGTTAAGTAAATACTTTAAAACACTCATTATTGGAGAACCAATCAAAACAACTACTCTTCTAGCTAATACTAACGAAGTATTGAATTACATGATAGGATTCCTAGCATTGAACTTATATTTAGATACATAATGGCATTGATTTATTTGTTGCTGAAAGACTCACAATCTAAGGCACTTCTTCCCATAAGTTTCTGATTGGCCCATCGGCCTATTCGCGGCTGTTTTCTACACGATCGGTTCAGTTTGATTATCATAATCTCAGTTTGACAGTGTCCGCCATTAATGTCAATAAATGTTTTTCGTGTTCTCCGACTAAAAAGTGATGAAAAAGTAATTTTATTTTAAGTTGTGATTTGCTTAATACCTAAGTAATATTCTCTATTCATATTTACACAGTTTAGTGAAAATTTAATGCTACATGTTGAAGTGCTGTGCCGTTTGCAGAAGGCAGTTTAGAAAAGAAGAAAATCGGTCGTTTCATAAGTAAGTAGGTCATAGTCGTAACATGATGGCGTTCAGTTTATAGTTGTAATAATAGTATTATAAATAATATCCTTTCAATACATATTTCCCTTGAATAAAACATCTCTACCTATTATATTTTTTAAATCCGCGGTTATGTTCATGGAGGTTAACCAACAATTATTACATAAAATATGTACAATGTTGTACATTCTCCCTTCTACACATACCCGCCACTGTTGCCTATGGGATGTGATGTTCATCGCAAGACATCTTCTCCCCTCCCCCCCCGTTTTCGAGGCGGAGAACATGATGGTGACAGTATTTTTCGACCTACCCTTCACCCACTACCTCTAAACCGGGGCTAGGCTTGGGAGGGTTTGCTGGACAGGGTTTTTTTTGCTAATTCAAATACAATAAGTAATGACTGACCACAGGTTACCTAACCAACGCCCGGGGGTTGAAGCAACCCCCACCCCAATGACGTAATACCACGAAAATTCTCTTCAGAGAAACTCATTCCAAATTCATTTTTTAGTCAAAATAATTCTACTTGTAAGGGTGGTTGTGTTAAGCGATGTGGCTGTTTATAAACAATTTTCAAAAAAAATTGTTTAAATGAAGATATAATCTTTTTTTTTCTTAATACCAGTGTAAAAATACAGGTAAAAACCTACATTTAAAAAAAAGTCCTACGAGACGATGCACTTACAAAATAACCGATGAAAATTTCGAAATTATTCTTGGTTTTTAGTAGTTTGAATAAATATTTTGGGCTAAAATTTGGCACGAAGATTTGGTTCAATAGAAGGCATAATTTCACCAACTTTCGTTAAAATGGATGCATTATTAGATTATATTTCATAAGTTGCCAAGAAAGGCAATTTTTGGTGATTTTTATTTTTTTACAAATTAACAAATCATCAAAAAGTTTTTTCAAAATTTTAATGTGAACAATTTGGAACCTTTATTTTTGTGATACGACTACTAGGACCAGAGATAATAATGAAAATAGAAAATTTCAGTGTTGAAAAATAAATTGTTAAAATTTTACAAGAAGCAAAACTGCCTATAGCACTTCTCATTAGACATAAAACAAATTAAAACAATACACTCAAAGAAAATGATAGGTAAATTCAACCAAAAAGAGCATATGAAATCGCGCCTATCTAGTTTCATAGTTAAATCAATCAGAAAAGAATAGTCATACAACTTTATTTGTTTTCGTAAACAAATAGTAGTTTAATAATCATATCTTCCTGTAACAAATTAAATAGTATAATGACATTTTTTTATGTTCACTAACCATTTTCAATTTGGTCTACAATTAAATAGTACAACGACTTTGTTTTTTGTTCACCAACTAATTTTTAGGTTGATCTACACTTTATTGTATGATGAAGTTTTTTTTGGTTAGCCAAAATCTCAGTATTGAGACATCAGACCACCCAAACCAAAGATTAGAGATCGTTTATAAGATCCATCCAAATATATCGATGATCCCTGAGAGAATTTGAACATTGCAATCATGTTATTAATTTTCTATAAATTCATAAGAGTATAAGATAATGCATGATTGATTACTGTCAGTGATTTGTATGTGGCGTCATCTGGGAATAATTTCTGTAATAGACTACGTGGTAAGCAAGCAAATTTTATGGTAATTCTTTTAGAACTTCTAGAAGACGACAATAATATTGGTTTGTCTACCAAATACAATAGTACAGCGAACTAATACTGGGTTAGAATTACGATTCGATAATAGTTAAAAATAAAATATACTATTATCTAGTTTAATTTGACAGAATTCAACAAAAGAATAGTCTTATTCATCTATTTTTTAAGTTAACGTTTGTTTTGTTGTACGATAACTTTTTATTAATTAAAATAACAATCACCTCTTGTTTAAAAATACCATCAATATAGTTTGGTTTAACAAAATTAACGATATTGTTAGTTAATCATTTTTTTTTGTTAAATTTACCCATACTATTTCTTTGAGTGTACAGTTGCTGCACCAAGCAATTCTATTCAAATTTATTTTGATTCCACTACTGCTGTTTCTTGTTGCATCTATTTTCTGCAAGGTTAGCTACTAGCCCTGAAACATATGTTAACATACCCATATTTCTATGAGTGGAAGAATTTATTTAGAATTTTTAATGATGTGTTGTTAATGAGGGAATTCCGAATAAAGATAAACGTAAATATGAAAAAAAAATCTCGCGTAAGTTGATATTTTGTGTATGCCAAGAGTAGTTTGCTATTTAAATATAATTAACTGAAGACTTAAGCTTATAAATCGTCCAAATATTTTCTATACCTCGAGAAACAATAACAAATGTGATCGTTTTTTTTTAGCCTTAATAAAGCTTGAGTGACATTCCTGTCATATTTATGATTTCGCAAACATTTAGTTATTCTTAAGTAGAATTGTGTGAAGATCTTGTAAATATGATATTAATAAATAAATGTACTTAACAAATTAGGCTTTAATCAGAAAAAAATAACACATAAAGTGGAGGCAAAATATTTTGAATGGAATTGTTTTGCACGCCAGAGCGATATTATTGTTTTAATTCCCTATCCACCTCTTTGATGCCTAATTTAACTCCACTACTGTAGTAATATTCCATCATTATTATCAAGACACGTGTAGGCAATATTTCACCTCAAATTGGCAGAAATTAAAATTCACCGTGTGGCCTGCAAAGTACAACAACCTTAATCTTAATCTATTTAAATTACATGTTCACAAGGTGTTCCTGTATATCGGATTACTTTTATTCGAAGGGCATGGGAGTAGAAAGCTGTGGGCGTAGTGGGATGGATTTTCATTGATTCTTAAAAACGTGCTGGGTTCTCCAAGTGCTACAAGAACTTATCTTGTAAATCGAATTAATTTAGGATACTGGCAACGTCTGTACCCGGAAATAGCATCCTTTAAATCCTCAATAACCGAAATAAAGTCGCTGTTAACAATTCTCGAATACGCTCTTCAGATAAATGCAAAAGGTATCTCTTAACTGGATATTACACGCATAACACATCAGACATATTAGTCAGCCCTTAATCCAAAGACAAGGTTGTCCCAAATGGGTTGAAAGGACAGCATCCATTACCCATTGACATGACAGCCGTTGCCAAATTTCTTTATTTTTTTGTCTTTCTTAACCATCCGGTGTCCGACATCCGAATCGGATATCGGATGTTTTCATCGGATAAAGAAAAATGTCAGTTCACATGGATCCGAAATTTTTTGTCCGATAATCGTATACTTTAGTGATATTTAAGCTTGATTTTAGTAACTTTAAGAATAGTTTCTGAACACTGTAAACTGCCCAACAGTATTCAAAAGTTTATTGAAATGATTGGCAGATATGAAATAATTAAAATACTGGGTATTATTCTATTATGATTCCGATTCATGAAGTTAAAAAGTGCTGCCAATTTATGGTTAGAAGCTTTGCTTTCTCGTTGCTATGGAAACGAACTTGTGTTGATTGTTGAGATAAGTGTCAAATAGATAAATACACTTAACTTTTAACGAGTTTTAAAAAGTCAATTCACAAGTTATTAAGTCAAAGTTTTAAAAAAATATATCAATTTGTTTATTTATAAGCAACTGAGATGCAAAAACTGACAAAAAATGCATCATTATTTTTTTTTAGAAAAATATTCGTTATTTCATCTATTTTCATAATTTGTTGGACGTTTTTGGTTTGATAAAATATTTCGATTTATAGAATTTTACTTATAGTTCACGCAAATCAGATATTTTAGAAGAAATAATTTATAAAGTAATAATATTTGAGATGCGTACTCTAGATAGGGTCAAAAATAGATACCCGAAAAGTTCCCCCCAATTTGGGGGTGGAACGTCCATTTTTTTGCAAAAAAAAAACACCCCCAACGGGGACTTAACTGGTTTTTCACTTTTGTCTTGTAAACTGTTCGTCGGAAGAGAAAAAAGTATAGGAAATAAAAAATTTGTCGTTAAATTCCGCATAAAAAATGTCTTATTAACCTTGCAGCCTATCCTCACCTATTTCGCGCTAACAGCGTCCGAACAGAGAGGTAGTAGCTTGGAGCACACAGATAAAAATCGATCTTAAGACAGGTTACATTAACGAGAAAAATGCACAGGAATAATTTTTTTTTTTATTTATTTTTTTTATTATTTTTTATTTATTGAAAATATCATACAGAAATTTTTAGCTCAAATAGCAATCCTATTAAAATTGCACATTTCTAATCACGTGTGCTGAAACAACCAATCAGAACAGAATTACACTGATAAGATCCCTTAGGGATCCTTTCACTTCTGTCATCCAGTTTGACAGTTCAATAATTCAAGATTTATTTTTTGACAATGTCGATTTGGAACTTCAAATAACGATTTAATGAATATAATAATAGGGAAAACACGCCAAATAATACATAATCTACATTTAATTTTACAAATTGCTCTTTTAGTAATTGTGTTTCTAATAAATAGTTTTGAACAAATAAATAAAACAAATTGCAAAAAATTTTCTATGCCTCGAACGTTGATAAATAGCTCATAATTTTACCACAACTTCCTCAAGCACGTTGCTTTTAGATAATATCCCTACGCCTGCGGCGCGCAGTGGAAAAAAAGCCTTTTTTGGACAAAAATCTGCCTACAAATCAAATCTTTATCAATTTTCATCTACCTTGGCTTAAAATGTAGGTTATTGGCTACACTTTCAGAGTATACTGCCTAAATTGCAAACGCCGATTTCCTAACCTCAAAAAATGTATCAAACATGAGAGTAATCACTTTTTTCTATTTCTACAAGTCAAATAGAAAAAAGTGATAACTCTCATATTTGATACATTTTTTGAGGTTAGGAAATCGGGGTTTGCAATTTAGGCAGTATACTCTGAAAGTGTAGAGAATAAGCTACATTTTAAGCTAAGGTAGATCAAAATTGATTAAGATTTGACTTGTAGGCAGATTTTTGTCCAAAAAAGGCTCTTTTTTCCACTGTGCGGCGTCGGGATATTACCAAGCAAAAGCTTTCGGAAACTGTGATAAAATTATTTCGTTTCATCAACGTCCTTGGGATATTATAGCTGATAAGATATTCGCTGTGAAACTTCGAATAGGATTGATTTTTACCTGTGCGCTTCAAACTACTACCTCCTGCTCGGACGCTGCACAGTGGGGAAATTCCAGATTTTACTGTTCAAAAATCTCTAGAGACCTTAATATCCATCGGATCAGGATAATTTTTTTTTAAATTAAAGGTAATTAAATTCCCTACACATCTGTCGAGGCAAATTTTTAAATATTTTTTTTTTTTTAATATTTTTAGTGTTAATTTTATCTTTTTGACAGCTGTTGGCTGTCAAATTATGTATTTCGCAGTTTGATGTAACTACTATATAGTTTATGTACTATGTGTAGACTAAAAAATTTAATTTTCATATGAATATAGCGATATTGGTTCATTATTTAAATTTTTAATATATATTTTTTACAGTTAATTGGCAGTTTATTATGCCATTAATAGAGTCATTTAAAAATCTGCCTCGACAGATGTGTAGGGAATTTAATTACCTTTAATTTAAAAAAAAAATTATCCTGATCCGATGTATATTAAGGTCTCTAGAGATTTTTGAACAGTAAATTCCTGAATTTCCCCACTGTGCGCTGTTAGCGCGAAATAGGTGAGGATAAGCTATAAGATTAATAGGACATTTTTTATGCAGAATTTAACGACACATTTTTTATTTCCTATACTTTTTCTCTGCCGACGAATGGTTTACAAGATAAAAGTGAAAAACCAGTGTTAAGTCCCCGTTAGGGGTGGGTTTTTGCAAAAAATGGGACGTTCAAAAATGGGGGGGGGGACTTTTCGGATATCTATTTCTAACCTTATCTAGGGTATCTATCCATCTATTTAGAGTATGCATCTCAAATATTATTACTTTATAAATTATTCCTCATATTCAGTGTTTTTTAATCAAATTTGCGTGTGCTCTTATGAACGTCCAAAATTAAGACCTTACATTATTTGCTCTGAATGTTTAAACAATACCCTTTTAGATGAAAATTTTTGATCATTGAAGACCATATATTTCAGAACGATCAGCATTTAAAAAAATAAAAAACTGAATTTGTTCATAACAGATTTAATTAATTTAATTATAGAGTTAATATGAAAAACCTACTCGGGTATCAAAATTTCGAATGTTTTTCCCTCAGTATGTGTAAAAAATCTAGAAAAGTTAACATTAACTCTTTCGAAATTGCGAAAAACCCCGTTTTTCAACTTCAATTATTATTAACAAAAAAACATTCTAGAATTGTGCAAACTCAGACCTATAATCGGTATGACAGTATTAATCGAAATCAGTTTCAAACGCGACTACAATTCAGATTTTCATTAATAAGAACAGGCCCTAGTCAATATTATCGTCGTTTACCACTTTGTTATGGACTGCAAAATAACTCTCGAAATAATTTGTGTTAAGTGAATCTAACCACTTAAAAATTAACATTAATATGATAAGCATAACAAAGTTAAGTTGCATGATTTTTAGAATCGTTTATAATACCAACTATTGACATTACTAATAAAAAAGCTTCTTCAAAGGATCTTAATTTAAATGTTTATGAGTAGAGTTAATACATTGATTCTATAAAGTTCTAATACTAATATTAGTTCCATTGTTGTGTTTTTTTATATTTGTCTTCCCAAATGCATTATAAAACTTCAACGACGAATTCAATTTACCCCCATTCACTCCAATTTACCCCAATCCTTCAACGGAATAAGATCAAAATATAATCTACTTCCAGATTCCGTTCAAATACATAAGTGTACCAAATTTCAAGTCAATATCTCAAACGGTTCCAGAGTAAACGTGCGCAAAAAAAAGTTACAGACCGACAGGCAGACATACTTAAAATCTCGACGTTCATGTCATTCTAAGCCTATTTGAACAATAAAATTTCAATTTTTTTTTGCGTTACTATACTTTCACTGGATGTGGAAGTAATAAGTACAAATAAAATATACATACAAAAGGTGTATTTTTAGCCATAAGCATTAGGAAAGATATTAGCTTTGTTCCCTTTGGAATTTATATGGTGGTGGATGACCTTCTCCATAACCTAAGTGATTCTGACTTCAACGTTCAGGGTTACGCTGATGACATGGTTATTACTGTGAGAGGTAGGCATGAGGTTATGATCTCAAATAGCCTTAAACATGATAACCAAATGGTGCTCGCTAGAGGGCCCCAATTCGAGCAAAACAGTTATTGTTGCGTTTACCAAAATGAGAAAACTAAGTTTAAGAGCTCCTGTGTTAAATGGAACTTTTCCAGTGAAGTTAAATATTTTGGAATAATTCTGGATCAAAGACTTACTTGGGACTCACAACTAGAAAGAACACTTACCACAGCCACTGTGGCTATTTGAACGAACCGCAGGCTGTTTGGTAAGACGGAAAATGATCTACTGGTCTTATCTCTCGGTTGTGAGACCCATGGTCATCTATGCGTCATGTGTGTGGTGGCCAAAAACTGAAGAAAAATTAACACAAGGAAAGTTGCAGAAGCTGCAACGCCTTGCCTTCTTAGAGATTACAGAAGCAATGTGCTCCTGTCCCGCAGCAGCTCTGGAAGCATTGCTAGATCTATTTCCTCTACATCTGCATGTAAGAGAGGCAGCACTCCGGGCCCTAAGGCTGCAGCAGGTACTCCCTTTCAAACCAGGCGATCTAGTTGGTCACCCAAGGATTCTGGGGTGAATTGATTCAATGCCAATCGATAGGGACTTTGACTGTCCGTTTGATGTGCTAACTGAGAGCCGTCAGACAAGCACAGTCGAAATCCTACAATTGGAGAAGGGTTCACTCATCTGGTACACAGATGGATCGAAGATGACTGAAAGGGTTTGGCGAGGGCGCAGCGGGGCCTAATTGCCGGATATCCAGAGCCCTAGATCATCTTTCAAGCAGTAAATTTGGATCAAATACAATAATATGCTTCCGGAAAAAACAGCATGAAATATTATCAAAAACTTGGAAAAGAGAAAGATTAGACAACGATAATGAAGAAGAATATCGAATCTTAAAAGCTGCTGGTGAGATTCTTTGAAGACATATTCGAACGGAAGTTTATTATAATGATAGTTACCCACCTAGCGATAAAATGTTTGAAACTATTCATACATCCACCCCGAAGTCATTAAGTTTTATTCTATCTGAAATAATTATAAATGATAAACGCCTTAGGTTTCTGTGGTTCATACAAAGAAGCAGAATTGTATGAAGCTTCAGCAGCATTTGGAAGTCCAATTGAAATTGTTCAGTTTGCACATGATAATGCAGATTTTAATGTTAACACACTTGATGGAAAAGACCTTCCATTTGTTTTGGGTTCTATTCAAATTGTTACTCCTGGTGATAGTATTGAGCCTAGAAAACCAATCAAACGTTTGGAGAAGATTCCATCCGAGTTTGAAATGACATTTCGCCAATAGAATGGGGATGGAAACGAAACGAATAAGCCACCAGCCCTTGAAAATCTATTTAAAATTATTTTTTGTACATGTAAGACAGGATGCGGAGCTGCTTGTGGATGTAGAAAGCATGGATTACCTTGCACTGCAGCTTGTTCCGAATGCAATGGTGATAGTTGCTCGAACCCTTCTCCTATTATTTATTTATTTATTTATTTATTTTTACATACACTGTTCAACAGGTACAAGTACCCAATTACAGAACAGGAATTAGCAGAAATACAAAACATATTAACTAATAAGAAAAACAAAAGTAGGTAACAGAGCAACCAAATATTTAATCCAATATTTTAGATCTTTATATTCTTCAGGCGACAGTTAAAAATATCAAGGTCGCTGGACAATTTATTTGAATTGTTACAGATGGTAAATAAAGGCGAGTTTTTTAATATGTTGGTATGAGGGGTGGGCATGTAGAAAACGTGGGCATTGCGAGAAGTCAATCTAGGGACTTGAAAATTTAATTTGTTGACTACCCCAGGTGCGTCAAAATCACTGTGTAACACTTTAAATAAGAATACTTGAGAGAGGTAGATTCGCCTGTCTTCAAGAGTAGACATGGAAAACCTTTCAAGCAGATCTTTCTGCGGAAAACCAATAATAGGGTAGGTACCATCAGATTTGAGTCAGAGTAATTTGACAAATCTACGCTGTACAGCTTCCAGGTTGTATTTATGTACATCATAGCTAGGACACCAAATAAGTGATGCATACTCGAGTTTCGATCTGACAAATAATTGGTATAGAATTTTCAATGTATCAGTATTAGTGAATTCACGACTAGTGCGAACTATGAATCCAAGGCTCTTAAAGGCTTCAGAAATAATGGTGTCCATGTGAGGAGTAAAAGATAGCTTCTTGTCAAAAATTACGCCGAGGTCACGAAACACCGTGGGTCTCTGAAGTATGACATTATCCAAGTGGTAATCAAAAGCAATTGGTGATGTTTTTAATGAAAAGGACAGCACGTTGCACTTGTTGGCATTCAAGTACAATTTATTGGTTATACACCAGTTATTTACTTTATTAAGACAAGTTTGAAGTTGAAATCAATCATCAATATTGTTAATAACCGTGAATACTTTTAGGTCATCAGCGTATAGCAGGCAAGGCAAATCAATTTCGTCTATTATGTCATTAATAAATATATTAAATAGCAAGGGCCCCAGAATGGGTCCCTGGGGAACTCCGGAGGTGGCAACAAATTCAGTAGACTTGAATCCATTGAGTACAACGTACTGAATCCTATTCATTAAATAAGATTTAAATAACAGCAGAAGGGAATATGAGAGACCAATTTTATCTAATTTATCCAGTAGTAACCGGTGAACGAGTCTGTCAAACGCTTTGACATCTGTTTGACTATTATAGAAATAAGCGAAGTTGAAAACGAAGATATCGAAGATAAATAGTATATTTTGTTAAAATCATTATGAATTATGTGATTTAACAATAAGTTTATTTCTACAGAAATTTTAATGTTTTTTGTATTAATTATGTCTTATTTCAAAGTTTTTTGGCCGCTATTTTTGGTCCCACATTTTGAATTTGAAATTTTTTACCTTAAATTTGTAATTACAAACCTACAATACTGTTCAGGTACGATTTTTTTGTCTACAGAACAAAAACTATTAAAACTTATGTGAACTGGGTATTTTTTTAAAAAATTTGTAGATCTCGATAAACTTTTCAATTAAAAAAAATATCAATTTCTAATCCACAAACATTTTAGTATTAGGTTTTAGCAACACAATGCAAAAAGTTTCATTAAAGTTGATTCATAGGAACCGGGTTCCTAGGTACAAATCTAACGGCACTCCACTCAATGTACGAATTACTTATTTTTTGTATTCAATTAAAATTCAATATGAAACATAATTCCGATATAGCTATTGGTTAGCAAGATACAAGCAAAAAACTTAGACGAACCACCATGTTTCCAAGATGGCGGCTCGAACGCAACAGATAGAGTTCAGGACTTTTAGTATGTTTAATATTTAATGGCACACCTTAATGAATATCTCTGTCAAGTTTCGTAACTTTCATGAGTTAAGAATTTCCTTCCAATTTTCCCTATTTGACTGGAGTATATATAGATGTTACATGTGAATATAATACAACAATTGATCAATAAAAAATCTCTATTATGAATATTACAAAATAATGGCGGATACATGAGCGTGATTATTGCAGGAGAAAGAGATCCTGGACCCCGCTGGATGCCACTGCATTTAACTTTCTCCATTGCTATCGCCGTAAATCGTATTCAGAATTTGAAATAGTGCGCTCCCTCTCGATCGAAGGCTGTTCGTGTGTCGGCGATCTAGCAAGCCTTGATCTTGACCGCGCGTTCTAGATTAGTGTCGCAACGCAAACTCCTCCATCACTTCCTTATTACATTTGGGAGCGTGTGACTCAGGACGGAGGGCCTAAAGTGGATGATTGGATATGAGTAACTGGATCTATTATAAATTAAGGAGATTGACGCGACTTAGTATTGTTTGCACTTGCATTGCCATTATCGCTCATCAAGAGAGTTCGTGGTCAATGTTTATGTTTTTCTAGTAACAACCAAACATTGTTAGAGGTATGAAAGTTGTGCAACAATCTGAAACGACATACAAGTTCAGTTTGTCCTAATAATTATGTTTAAAATCAACATGTTAATAATGGAGTATATCTAAATCATACTTTAGACTACCAATAATACTGCCAGTATTTACTCATCTTTTGAATCATTAGGTACAGGTGGACCAAATTAGATGGGATTTGGGGTTTTCTCTAAAACTATGGCAGATAGACAAAAACCAATGTAGGTGTCCTGAGCTCGATTTTCGAGGAACAAACAAAGGAAAGGTTCCTTTTTTCGATTCTTCGCTTATAACTCGGAAACGATGCGTCGTACGGAAAAAGGTAATCTAAGCAAAATTAAACGTAATTAAATTTCCCACAAGAATGTTTATATTCATTTTTTTCCTATAGTTTACGAGATATTCGCCAGCGAAAATCGATAATTAATTAAAAAAAAAAAAATCAATTATGTACCTTGAATATTTCTATCAAAGCGGTTTACCGTGGTCTGCTAATAACTCACAGTCACAGAACAATCTTTATTTTACAACACTGGACGTATTTACTAACGTAATATTTTGTCGAAATCTATACATTTCCTTAAATATACAGAGTGACTCACTTAAAATGAAGATACGCTTATAACTTTTTCATTTTGTTTTCGATTTGAATCAAATTTTTCTCAAGTATAAAACAAATTAGGATATACTTATTGGTAAAATAATTTTAAATGGCTTGTTAATAGTTTTCCATGGCCTCCTCACAAATATATTACATTTTTCAAAAATAAACCACTTCTTCTAGAGATAAATATGACATGATATATCATTGGATAATTTAATTTGTGATCGAATAATGGAATAATTTACAGTGTTCCATTTAAAAAAACACAAGTTATGTCTATATATTGAAAACTGAGGCAGCATGCATAATTTCCTTCTTATCAGCAATGGATTCTACTCGAAAAAGTACCTTAAGAATGTGGTACTCGATTTTCGATTCGAAACTTGGTAATTGAGATATAAAAAAATGCCAATTTTCCAAAAACGCTCTGTAGCTCGGTAGTTACGGAAATTGATCCAACGTTTCGAGAGGACTTCCAAATTGCTGAATAAATTCTTTTAAAATTTCTCTATTGTTAACATTACCATTTTGGCTCTCATTTTCTTCTATAACATCTATAGTATGTTCCATCTCGGCGATTTAAATTCACAAACAAATTGAAAAAACGCAAGTAATCATCTCTACAAATCGATATGCATTAATGGTAGTAAGTGATACGCTCAGACTTTCAATTTTCTGTCAGTATTTCCCTCATTTTTAATACCTACTGATGATATTGATGGAATTTTTAGTCATTCTTCAATACGATACATCATTATTTCAACATTATTCCTACACAATCAGTAATATTGTCAGTATTATTGATAGTCTAAAGGGTGCTTAAGGCCTTAAATCGCCTAAAAAGAAATTGTCTTTGTGGCAATTTTTTTGCTGAAACTTTTAAACATTACAAACAAATTTTGCACTAATTCCAAGACTTTTTTAAACATAAGAGTGTTCTTCCTTTAAGATATCTCTGATCAAGTGGCTCGTATCGCAATAAAAAACCAATTGTTCGTTATCGTTAGAAAATTACGAACAAAAGTATACCTAGAAACAATTGAGATTGGTCATTTTCTTTAATAAACAATTGATGATAAATATTATCTAAACGTTAGACATGGCATTCTCTTAAATACTTCCACATCCGGTGGAAGTATAGTAAAGTAAAAATTTTTTAAAAATTTGTATTGTTCAAATAGGCTTAGAAACGTCGAGATTGAGCGAAAAAAAAAATTTCTGTCTGTCTGTCGGTCTGTAACTTTTTTTTTGTGCGCACGTTTCCTCTGGAACCGTTTGAGATATTGACTTGAAATTTGGTACACATATGTACTATAACTGAACTAGAACTAAATTATATTTTCCTCTTGTTCCGTCAAATGGTTGGGGGGTAAATGGAGGTAAATTTGGGATAAATAGGTAAATCAAGCAGGTAAGAGTCCATAAAATTGGTATTTAGTATATACAAGAGAAGCTAAGGTCTCAAAAAAAATTTTGGCATTAGCCACCCAAATTACCACCCCCACCTCATTATTAAAGGGGATGAAAAAAAATTGTGATTTAGTGTGTGTACAAGAACCAGAAACCTCAAAATATTTTTATTACTTCATCCACCCCCACTACCACCCCCCTATCATCACCCCCACCACTACCGATATGGGGTATCGTTTTATGGGTTTTTGGGGTAGAGGATTTCAAATATTATATTATTAAAGTTCCATAAACAATTATTTCCACATTCAAAATTTTTTCTTTGTGAGTGACTTGGATAGAAAATCTGGATGTGGAAGTAGTGATTCCTTGAGCAGCGGTTTTTTACTTCCACATCCAGTGGAAGTATGGTAAAGGCAAAACAATTTTTAAAAATTTGTATTGTTCAAATAGGCTTAGAATGTTATGAAACGTCGAGATTTTAAGTATTAGCGAAAAAAAATTTCTGTCTGTCTGTCTGCCGGTCTGTTTGTAACTTTTTTTGTGCGCACGTTTATTCTGGAACCGTTTGAGATATTGACTTGAAATTTGGTACACGTATGTACTTTAACGAGATCTAGAGCTAGATTATATTTCCATTTTCTTCCGTCGAAGGGTTGGGGGCTAAATTGGGGTAAATTTGGGGTAAATTTGGGGTTAATAGGTAAATCAAGCAGGTAAGAGTCCATAAAATTGGTATTTAGGATATACAAGAGAAGCTAAGGTCTCAAAAAAATTTTGGCATTAGCCATCCCCACCTCATTATTAAAGGGGATGAAGAAAAATTGTGATTTACTGTGTCTACAAGAACCAGAAACCTCAAAATATTTTTTTACTTCTACCTGGAACCGTTTAAGATATTGACTTGAAATTTGGTACACGTATGTATTTTAACGAGATCTGGAAGTAAATTATATTTTGATTTTATTACGTTGAAGGGTCGGGGGGTAAATTAGGGTAAATAGGTAAATCAAGCAAGTAAAAGTCAATAAAATTGGTATTTAGTATATATAAGAGAAGCTTTAGGTCTCAAAAATTTTTTTAGCATTAGCCACCCCTATTCACAACCTTCTACAACATTATTAAAGGGGGTGAAAAAAATAAAATTGTCATTTAGTGTGTGTATAAGAACCAAAGGCCTCAATTTTTTTTTACTTTACTACCTCCCTCCTTCCACTACCCCCAGCCCCACTACCGATGTGGCATATCGATTTATGGGTTTTTGACGATTTCAAATATATTATTATAAACAATTATTTCCACGTACAAATTTTTTTCGTTTTGAGAGACTTGGATAGAAAATCTTAATGTGGAAGTAGTGATTCCTTGGGCAGCGGTTTTTATTTAAGTATTTCGTCATAATTAGAGAATTTTTTCTTTTATCTATAGTTGAACGAGAAATACAAAAGTTATACTTTGTGGTAAAGTGTGTGTGCTTTCTGTAGGATTACTATAATTATTTTTATTTATTTGCTTTTATCATGATTAGAGAATATTATTTAGGTATTATGCAAATCACAACTTACACACTTTTTTATTTATTATGAAAATACCTACTTTCTGTATATTGTTGCCCTAATCTGGGCACGCTAATATACTAGTTAGGTAAATACTTTAAAACACTCATTATTGGAGATCCAATCAAAACTACTACTCTTCTACGAATCCTATCATGTAATTCAATAATTCGTCAGTATTAGCTAGAAGAGTAGTTGTTTTGATTGGTTCTCCAATAATTAGTGTTTTAAAGTATTTACCTAACTAGTATATTAGCGTGCCCAGATTAGGGAAACAATATACAGAAAGTAGGTATTTTCATAATAAATAAAAAAGTGTGTAAGTTGTGATTTGCATAATACCTAAATAATTTTCTCTAATTACTATAAGGTTAATATTGTATTATTTAAATATTTTTTTTTACTACAATACAGGTACTAATATAAAAATTTGCAATTTTTATTATTCAAAATACATCATTTTAAAAAAAATTACGAAAAATGCCGTTTGGTCTTTAGAACCCCATCATTATAACAATTTCCATATCGAGGTCGGCATTTTAACTGTTGCAAACTTTTTTTAATTTCATTTCATACCCTAAATACTAGTTGAGAAAAAAATATTTTGGTTAGTTAAATAAATTATGTTTTGGTGAATTTCATTCTTTGGAAAATGTACTATGAAGTACTCCTCTATAGGTTTTGGTAACTGCAATCTATCGAATGGTAGTCGTTTAAACATTTTTCCGTTAAAAAAATTTTATTATTTATATTAGCTTCCGTAAGTGAACTCAGTTGAACGACATTGCCGTGGCGCGTTTTAAATATTTGCTTCCCATTATCTTTTCTAGGCCTTCAGTTATTGTTATTATATTTATACAAATATTTAAAACAAACAAGGTAAATAATAAGTTCATAGAATAGGAGCAAATGTGAACGATTTACAATTTCTGTAAATATTTGATGACAAATATTGTTCATTTTCTATACCGATACATACAAATAAATCCAGAGTGTAAGCTGAGGATTTTTGGGGACTACATTTGTTTATATGCATTCGTTATTTGCACTGCGATTTGCGATTACAACATATGTGGTAGGTACGGAGGTAATTCTAGAATGGTTACGAATTCACCTTGCAATAAAAACAAACAATACAATATAATACTTGCAAAAAATATCATTTTAGTATTTTTAGAATCTTTACTTAATACAAAACACAGTATGGAAAGGGTTTTTTCTTTTTTTTTTTTCGATATCTAGACTGAACAGTATATATGTCGTAGTCATTTGATGAAATCCGTCAATTCGTGAAAAGCCTAGGCAGTACATGAACTGCCGGCATATCATGTAAATTTTTGACGTTGCACAATCTGCCTAGGCATTTCGTGAAACGCCATGGTTGTCTCGGCACATGATGTTTAAAGTCGTTCTACACGATCTGCCGCAAATTAGTTGTTGACTGTTCATGAAGTGACTGATACCCGGCAGATTGTGTTGTGTTGTGTGTTTGAGATTAGGTTAGTTGCCGTTTCGGTCGATTTGTTTGCTCGGAAGCCATGTTGTGCTGTTTGTTTTGTTTATTGTGGAAATTCAGAGTGAGAAAGACTTGTTCAGTGATCATTATAAGGAGGGAAAGATGGGGATGTAATTAATTTTGAGGTTAGGTTCAGATTTATTTGGTACATTTCAGGTCTTAGAGTGCTAACGAAATTACCAATCACGCATATAATAACTTACTCTAACCTATACGGTCATTTATTGGGCTTTGCTCCATAATACTATTTGTAATGATCATAGAACAAGTCTTTTTCACTCTTACTTTCCGTAATATACAAAACAAAAAGGCTCAAGTAATAGAACACAATCTGCCAGTCTAATTTGCGGCAGATCATGTAGAATGACTTTAAACGTCAAGTGCCGAGACGACCACGGCGTTTCATGAAATGACTAGGCAGATCGTGCAACCTCAAGAATTTGCATGATATGGCGGCAGTTCATGTACTGCCTAGGCTTTTCACGAAATGACGGATTTCATCAAATGACTACGACATATATAAATGATTAAAAACAGGCCATTTTTGGGGAAAAATATTCCTCTTTTTGTCGATATTAGATAATTAAGTGAAATATTATTTCATAATTTCTAGCAAGCAACCTTTTTACTGCAATTGAATTGATTTTTTTCGGCGACAATTCTCCACCTGAAATTTTATTGTTGATTTTTATGTATTATCACGATTAATATATTCTTACTTTATTAACCAATCAAAACGTACATTTTCAAAAAATCGACCAATAGGATTTGTTTAAAGTGAGAAAAACTGCTATCGATAAGTGGAAAAAATTGAGAAAAATGTACGTTACTTTTTTCGTAGTAGCCATGTGTCAAACTAAAAAAGTCATGGGTCGCGTGCGCCGACGTCACAGATTTTGAGACCTTAGGAAAAACAAACAGCTGTCATCAGGCGCCGATTTATGGGGGGGGGGGGGGTAACGCCCCCCCCCCAAGATTCTGTAAATCATCGATTTTTGTTTTAGAATGGTATGATTTTTGTTAATTTTGGGAAGAAAAATGTTTTAATAGAGTAATTACCCCCCCAAAGAAATTTTCATTTTAAATTTTTTAGGATGAAAATTATTTTTTTTTATTTCTCCCCCCCGCTCTTCAAAAAAATTTTAGGGCGATAAATATTTTTTTGGATTTCTCCCCGCTCACCAAAAAAATTTGGGTTCAGTGTTATCCCCCCCCCCCAAGCTCTAGGTCCAGATCCGCCCTTGGCTGTCATTGAGAAATCCGCCGATTAAACGTGTTTCTTTAAAGAGAATTTTGCAGTGTTTGTACCATTTAAGAACTTGTTGTTGGATTATTTAACATCTACAACTATTCTTAATACTGTTATATAAACAATTTTGTTCGTCAGGATGACGGTTAGTTCGTATTTTGCAGAATTGTCTCCTGATGTAGAGGTTAGGTATACGGCTGCCATCGAATTAAATCCTTATATTTTGAGAAAAAAATACTTTAGTGCAAATATTGATGTATTTCCAAATGTTACATATAGGGATGTTGCAAATTACTTGATTTTTGAAAGAATTACGTAGACAGAAGGACGAATTCAAGGCATTGAGAAGTCTTGAAGCTGTTTGTGGTTAGGTGAAAGAAGTACTCTGCAAGAAATTTGGAGGATAAAAGCTTGTTACAACGGTAAGAATTAGTTATCAACCATTTCTTTCATATATGTTTACCTAATTAAATGTTGTTTTATAAATAATTACTAATGCAGAAATTAATTTTTCAGGATATGAACTCTTAGGCATCATGAATAAAAGCCATTGACTCCTTGGACTATTGCAGATTCAGATGGTTCCTTAATGCTCACTGGGATTGTGTTGCCAGTCTAGACAAAACATGTTCACCACTTAACAGGAAATCTTTCCTTTTAGTTTTTTAGCAATGAACATGGTTGGAGATTAACCACTGTAAATTTTGTGAAAAAGACACTTTATAAAATAAACAATGAAAGATTGACGTACCTACTGTAAACTGTTTGAAGTATGTAATAAGATGTACACACTTTCTTCCAGCGGTTAACTCCTCGTCTATACCTTATATACCTATAGATTGGACTACGCAAACCGTTGTAATTTTTGTAAATTTTTATTATAATATATTACATAAAATGTTTAACATGTATTTTACTATTTTATGTAGGTCAATTGTTAATTATGACTTGTATTCTCTTAAATATACTCTCCCTCCGTGCAGCAGTTCATGCTTCGCTAAACTAAAATTTAAATAAGAAATAGTTATTAAAAATAGAGACAAACCAATATAAAATGTTAATTTTCTTTACCATGGATTGTTTATTGCTTGTTTGAGCAGCAGTTATTACTATCACAATCATTCTTATGCATTAACTTAAAGCATTTCTTTTAAATGCCTAACCTCTTCTGGCTGTAAATCGACGTTGTTTTACAAAAACTGATGTTGTCTCGGATTGCCACACTTCCACAATTAATAATACAATAAAAACTAGCCATTTTGTATGATATAATATCGATAAAAACTCTAGGATTACGAAAATTTTAATTCTGAGGTTCAGTCAGTCGCCATTTGACAGCTAATGACAGCGGTTTGTTTTTCCTAAGGTCTGGGACCTGTGACGTCACGCGCACGCGACCCATTGAAATTATTAAAATCTGACATTTCACGTTTTCATCTTGATTTCTGTACACAAAATGAATGAAAAAAAGCGATTTGGTGATGTTTCACAAGAAAATATCAACGAAACTATGAATGAAAGTGTCCCAGTTAAAACGAGAAACACTAAAAATTCTATATGGAAACAATTTAAAGCTTTTTACAAAGAGCATTATTCCCTCGAAAAGGATACGACTACTATAATGAACTTGCAAATATTTTCACTGACTGGGGTTATAACAAGATAAAAAATGTTTTCATTTTTTATTATAAATCGTTATTTTTAAAACATTAAATAAACAGTTTTGTTGTTTTAATAGTTATTTTAGATAATATTTTTTAATCATATATTAATCTTCTGTAATACACACGAGGTTGATTTTATACTTGGGTAATTTTTTTTTGAGTGACTCAAATCTGTTTTCCATGAAAATTATGCTCGATTTAAGGGACATAGGAAAAATCGCTTCGTGTCGTGATTTTTCCATGCCCTTAATTCTCGAATAATTTTCATGGGAAAACAGGTTTTTGTCCAAAAAAAATTTACCCAGTAAAAAATCGACCTCTTTTCATCGAAACTAGATGAAATGTAGTATATTAGTTTCATATTTCATCGCATTCCTCATCGATAGCCGATTCATCAAAGGTAGAAGAAGCATTGCATTGGCATAATTATTTCCTTTACAATAGACACATAGAATAGAATATTATATATTCAGTTTTCTACAGCTACACTGATTATTTTTACAGCCTTTCTTACATTTACAAGAAATATCACTTAGTAAATTTTTAGGAAAAACATTACTTTCACTCATAACAGCAGGCATTAAGCCATTCTCAGTCTTAAGCCACCCGAATTGTAATGGATCTTTTTCAGAACTTAACCATTTTTGGACTTGGAAATAAACTCTTAAACAATGTTTTTTTTATTACCTCTCAGCAGGTGGAATTGCAGACAATTCTATTTTCATCATAATGTTTGTCAATTATTTAATTAATCTTAGGTTTGTAAAATAGTATATTATTCAACGAGCGGTAATGTAGGTAATAATCACGCAGATGAAAGTTTGTAGCACGAGCCGTAGGCGAGTGCTGTAATTCATCAAGTGAGTTATTATCATTACCGCAAGTTGAATACTGTACTTTATTTACGATTATAACAATAAATATTACATTGAGAAAATTTTTTTAAATTACTCAGTTTGTTTATTAATAGAATTAACTGTAAAATTTGATTTTTGTTCACCCTTTTATATTTGTTGTCTTCAAAGATTTAGCCACCTTTAAGCGGAGGTAGAATGTGATTTTTAATCGAAATAGTGCATAAACTGCTTGTAGCTTTGTAGATTAATATTCCGTGGCGGAAAATGCAAAACTTCTCCGCGAACTGCAATAGCCCGGAGCGCATATTCGGTCAAAAGTCTTGTTTTTTATGTTAGAGAAAAAATTTAAAAAGCGCCGGAAAGCTCAATCAATTCTCTTTACATAAGCTGTCTACAAATTTTTCGAAAAAAACGATAATTATCGAGATATTCGAGGAAATGTAAGAAATTACACGTTTTCCTATAGAGTGTATGTAAATATGAGATCGATTTCAGTTAATTACCGATTAATTCCTTTGACAAAATGGAGAAATTTTACCGAAAAAAAAAAAGTCCCTCTATTTCCTTCATTTTTGTCGGAATTCAAAAAATAAAAAAAGCAGTTTTAGGAAATTTAATTCAAATTAAATCAACTAGAGTAGTCTTTTGGCGTAGGAGCCAAGATTAAAAAGTTGCAACTGTAGAAGCTCAAAATTTGCGATTTTTTGCCGTACATGGCCAACATTTCAGTAGTTATCTCCGAAAGGAAAACAAAACTCACAATTCTGATAATAGCAAAAGATTCGCAATGGAAAATACTCGTTTGGCCTTGTTTTTTATTTCGAGCTAACTCCCACCGTTTCGGAGATATCTGCGAAAAATAACAAAAAACAGCTTACATTTCGGAGTCGAAAAAATTGCAAAAACATGCAATCTTGACACGTTCATATTTTTCGAAAAACACCATTGGGACGGTCGTACGACGTCGCGACGTAAAGAGGAAGTCCTTCAGATAAACCTGATCGTAAATTGCACGGCGAAAATAGAAAATTCGGCTCGGCACGAACAAATCAAAAGTAGCATTTTGTGACATTTCAGAAAATCTTTATAGATATTAACGCGAATAATCTGTCACTACCTCCCTGGCTCCACCTTCGTGTGTTGCGTGTTACGTCGATTGGACAGGCTAGGCATGAAGATAAAGGTGATTGGCTCTGTACCTAGTGAGTTATAATAATTCACGCATTATAACTCACGCTGTTTGTTTATGGATACTATCATTTGATCAAAAGCAGTTCATTAATTAGTATATAACCTAATAAGAGTAGATAAATTACTTTAAAAGCCCGAGAGCGAAGGTCGAAGGCTTTTTGTGTAAATTATTAAGTCGAGAACGTTTGCTTAAAAGCAAAATTTTGAAAAAATGTAGCTACCCGCGCTTTGTGCGATAAAATTTAGAGAGGTATATGTCAAGATTATTTCTCAAATGAACAATGTACTTTTATACTCAAGTTTTTATTTATACATACACTTTTTTTATATAAGTAACGATCATTATTATTCTATTATCGACGGCAGCGCATTCTATAAACTACTTTTGTCTCGTAGCCATGGAAACGGAGGTAGTAGATGCTTATTTGACTTTTGTTACGCGATCGTGATTATAATTTTGACAGTTTGTATCAGTTTGATATTAAATATACTTTTGTAAAATACTGAGTCAAAAAAAAAAACATGAAGCTAATGTTGTAACTAATGTAACACCTTCAGTTTATTATTATTATTTTCGATATCTAGACTGAACAGAATATACATTAATTATTAAAAATATGCCATTTTTGGAAACAAATATTCCGTTCTTTTGACGATATTAGATAATGAGGTAAAATATTATTTTATAGTTTCTAGTAACTTTTTTTAACGTGTTTTTTTTTCAATTTTTTTTTTATTGGACCTTCTTACCAATGATAACTTATGAACAAAAGTGCTGAGTGGTAAATATCTGTATCATGCTTTACTGTCACACACTACTCTCAAATGTGAAATCTTCTCTTCCATATATCTATATTCTATATATCTAACCCCGGAACTACAAAAACTTTCCGAGTTAAAAAAAAGCATCTACGCTACTGATGTATAGGGAAGGGTGGCATATTGAGTTTCCTTACTTACATTACCCGTTTTGTTAAACCTTATGCTTTTGGCCTTTCAGCGAAGCGTATAGACATAATTTTTGCAACACAAGTGTTCCTTATAAAGGAAAGTTGTTGCTGGGGAATGTATTTAAAAAATTGTTTTAAACGAAGGTAATTTTCGATGCACCGTGGAAACATTTCTTATTAGCCTTTTTATTAATAATATAAGTATAGTACCGCCATAGATATAAAAAAGACTGCCTCGGGCGATACCCAAAAGCATTACGGCAATAAAAATTTCAGATATCGAGAATTATTTTAAACGTATACTTCGGATAATATTATTCACGTCTGTCTCAAATCCTGCAGTACTGCCAACAAAAAATTAAGAAATGAGTTTTTATACTCATGGATTTGAAATAAGTTTAAAATTCTCCAGGAGCCCCTTCTGGCCAGCTGGCAGCGTGAAAAAAGATTTGTGACGTCATAGAGGTTGCCTTTTGTTGGTTCAAACCAATATTGCATCTTCCGAAATTAATTTCTTTTAAAATATATAATCTGGTACATGTAGGAAAAAATGTCTTACCTAACTTTTCTTTTCAGGCTCTGGCTGCTTTTTGTGCCCATTCCGTATCGATATCCATAGGAATAAGTCAAGGATACAGCGCCATATTAATTCCACAGCTGAAAGAATCCGATGATATTAGTGTAACGACAGACGAAACATCCTGGATAGGTAAATATTCCAAAATAGTTTTATAACATATTAATACAGTCTGTAGAATAATTCATACAAGATATTTTCTTTTTTGTAGTATAGAGGGGTTTGCCCCAATCATTAATTGAAGTTTTCCACAAAAATATCGTGTCCGCTACGGCCGCCACGTTGAAAAAACGCCAATCAAAACAAGTTTTTCTCGATTATTTCCTTTCCTGCTAGTTCTACTATAAAATTAGGTATTACCAATATTGTAGAAAATGAAAAAAGCTTCAGCTTTTGTTTAAACTATTATTCTCTATTATTAAAATTTTACGATTTACAGCCATCAGAATGGTGAAAATTTGTGCTTTTGCTACAGACTTTCAGTTATCTCAGTCGTTGCTCCTATGTAATAATTAGTTGTTATCAATATTGTAGATTATAAAATTCCTCAAAATTTTTGTTTAAAGAATTTTCTTCTATGATCAATTATTAAAATTTTTTATAATTTACAATATTGGTAACTAAACTGAAAAATAAATAAATAATAATGGGGGAGTTATAATTTTTGTGTAATTTATAGCGAAAAAGTGTGGATCGGGATAACTTTTTCATTTTTCAAAATAACTGCATATTGTAAGCGAGTAAGCTGTAGCTAGTGAATAGGATATATTATTCGAAATATTGTTATAATTTAAAAAATAGATAGTTTTATTCCCAACTGCTTTATGATTAACCGTCTATGTATAACATGAGGAGATTAGGTGAGAAATTTTTACTGTAAACATATGCAGCAAAATGTAAAGTAGTGAATCTACTAATCTCTAAAAAAAAAGTAAATTTTTGGAATCCTGTCATTTGGTGAAATTAATAAAAATGGCACAGATGTTATTGAAGATTGCTTAATAAAAGTATGTAGTTTTTCAAGTCATTATTACACGGCCGTCCAGAATTCACGGAAAGTATAGGAGCCCACTTAGTTCCAAATGATATATTTATATTTCAAAAACATACGATAAAGAATTATCTGTTGTATATAATTGTCAATATGTGACATATGTGTATTCATTATTAAACCGTTTTTTAAATATGCATTACTATCAGTGACTTACTATCTACAGAAAGTGCATTTCGTTATCATATTCTGAAAGCATATTTACAATGCGCCACTTCCCGTTTACAAAATAGCACTCATTTTAACTGTCAGTATATCAAAGACCGGATAATATTAAAAAAATTATGTGTTAAAAAAGGTTACTTCATGCTTATTCCGTTTGTTAAAATCTCTTTGAAAGGTGGGACATTTTTCTGTATAACTTTGCAGATCTTTAAAACTGTTCAACGTAAGTTATTCAAATTTCAGTGAGTGGTCTACAATAGACGCATAATGAATAAGTAGTTTTTTAATTTTTTTCAACCCCTCCATTTTTGAGATATTAGCGGTTAAAGTGAGGGTCTACTGTATCGGTAACCTAAGATTTAATGCAGCGCGTTCAACGTTCAAACTTAGTACGCGTCTATGATCACCAAACTGTTATAAAGAACGATTTTTTGTTTTTCAAAATT
Source organism: Rutpela maculata (assembly GCA_936432065.2). NCBI lineage: Eukaryota > Metazoa > Arthropoda > Insecta > Coleoptera > Cerambycidae > Rutpela > Rutpela maculata. The sequence continues at coordinate 2,302,521 of OW386292.2, read as the reverse complement.
TAATTCAGTCCTTAAACTGCATTTCACTCTTTATACTAGTACTCTATCTTCAATAATAAAAAAGTTTCCTCGATACGAACTTTTTCAATGCAGCTACCGAAAAATCCATGCGATCTTGAATGAAAATATTTTTTTTGTACCAGATATTTTATCTTTGGTACAATTTTATGTACGGCAATCGATTCATTATGCTTCAGAATTTATGTGACAAAGTTTTCAACCTGCGTCTATGGTTAGAAACAATGTTATGGGATGGGAAATGTAAAATATTGTATTTTTGAGAAAGTTGGTAACTTTTTTAAAATTATTTGCCTGTGTATTTTACTAAAATATTTATTATCTCGGACAGAGATTTGTGTTTTTACTAGAGATATTTTTGATATGGAATTACATACTTTTCTTTCTATTGACTTGTTATAAATATGTGAATTTATTCTCGCTATTACATAAAAAATCTTATTAAAGAATTAATCACCTAGCATTTAGAATATTTAATGTTGACATTTCCATTATTACTAGTTTTTTATAGCACTTTTTAATATTTGTAAGTTCAGTAACTGCGCATGAAAATGATAGCAGACCAATTTCGGTCAGCTCCATCCAATTCCATATCTTGAACCAGTATTTTCTGCCGATAACTTATTAAGCTGTCTATTAAACAACAATTAAGATATTATAATGAGATGTTATCAACGCCTCTTATATTTACGCAAATTATTCAAATTCACGGGCCGGATAAAATCTCTTATACACACTAGAGCGCGTATAGGTTGATGCCCAACCAAAATAACGATTTGCCTTACAAGATAACATCTTATGTGTCAATTTTAAATATTTTTCCATATATAATTAGATGCGGACTGTCGCCTACTAGTATTATTTATTTCGGTGTTTGTTTTCGAGACGCCACGCCCGTGTCGAATTAATATTAATAGGTGCCTTAATGTACGAATTTGCATTAAAATCGTCAAGTTATGAGATGGTTTTACTTGCATTCGGTGAGGTTGAGCGTGAAGATAAGGTGGAATGTTGACCACAGGATTCGATATATTTTTTAAAATGTCAAAGAATATTTGGTCGGGAATAGTTTGTACGAAATTTTTTTCTCTCTTAATCTACACTAAAGTAATCACGGAAAGTAATTTTACACGGTCATAATACTTTCCTTCGGTCAGAGCTATTCCTAAGCACTGCGCTTAGCGCTTGTCTAAGCACTCTAAGCACTGTGTGCTTGGGGGCACTGTATTTAAGGGCGCTTTTTAAAATCGGTACCCAGTACTTAGTACTTAGTGTCTGAAATGTTTCACGAAAAGGCTTAGTTTTGAAGTTTTGAAAAAAAAATTTGAAAAGAGATTATTTTGAAAAAAGCTGAGATAATGACAAATTATTATATTTATAATAAAATATATATTTTTTTTATCTATTTATTTAACGTCGGCCTATTTCCGCTACCAGGGCCTGTCACCGACGCCAAGAGACGAGCTACCCCCAACCTGGAAATGTTGCCGAACTTCTTCCCTTAAGAAGAGTAGGGATCTTTTACTTGCCTAACATTTAATAGACAAGGGACCGCCTGCTTTACATCCCTTCCGAAGGATGGTATATCCACTACGTAATCCTCGTCTGAAATTACGTAACTTCCGCGTATACACTGATATACAAGCCGCTAGAAGGTGGGACGAGAACGCTGTATTTCCCAAGATGGGTCACCCATCCAAGTACTAACCGCGCTCGACGTTGCTTCAACGGAATATCAACTGACATTCACATTGAAGTCGCCTCTACGCTCGCCCCATATAAAATATATTTAAAACATAATTATATCAAATGTAATTTACATCACATCTCGTGTAATAATTCTTAGGAAAATGTTTTGAAATAAATTGTTTCCAATAAAACTTTTTCAAAATAATCTCTAATCATTTTTTTCTAAATTGGATGTACAGGGTGGACCAAATTAGATGGGTTTTGGGGTTTTCTCTAAAACTATGGCAGATACAAAAAAACCAATATAGGTGTCCTGAGCTCGATTTTCGAGAAACCAACAATGATGTGATAAATTGTTTCTTTCCTTAAACTATAATATCCCCCACTAAATTTGGTGAAAATCAGAATAGAAAATAAATTATTGAGTTATTAAGGAAACGAAAAAATAATTTCCACTCTGACACTTTCTATCTTATCCACAATATTTTACTGAAGTATGTATTGGGTTAAATCTCATATTTTGGGCCATAAATCTGTCATTGCTCAATGGCTCATCAGTAATGGCTCACCCTGTATAATTTTGGCCAAAATAAGTTTTTTTAAAGAATATTCAAGACGAAAAATTCCGTTTGTAGGGACGGTTTTCAAAATTTTTATTTTTACCCTGAAACTTTTTAATCTTTTTATTATACTCCTGTAACTAAACATTTAAAAGCCTAAATATGAGAGGATCACTAAAAATTTTAAAAAGATTTTCAATGAAACAGCTATTTTTTTTTTTTTTAGACAGATAAACGTTTATTTGACTACCTTACATATACAAATATATTTGTAGTAAGTCATTATCTAATATTAAAAATGAAGTGTAAAATATAATACAAGTTTATAAAATAGACATAAAATGTAAAAACAAGGATAATATACCAAATAAAAAAACTGCCTTAAAACATACGTCAGTTATATAGTATATTACATAACAGTCATGGGGGGTAGTCACAAAATCTTCAATTGTATAGAAACAAAATTTCAAGATGTTTCTAATAGTCGCTAGTTCTAATACTATATTGGCAAGCATGCAATAAAGAATATTTTTCGAAATATTTCGACGAACGATTTTTTAAAATAATTTCAATTATTTTTTATCTTATTTTTATCTTATTTCTTTTATCTTTTATTATTTTTATTGGCAAAAGTATACAGTGTATACGACAAATTGTGACATTTTTTTCTTACATTGTCATCCTAGTTCATGTTTATTCTTTTTTATAAATAACACTTACATTCGATGAAATTCTAGTCTCAATAGAATAATAGATACTCCGTGCTGAGTAATCGCGTAATATCAGTGTTTTTTAGTACTCGAAAAATAAAAGCTTCGGTAAGCGAGGGAAGTAAAAACTGAAACATTGTAGGTTAAATAAATCTCTTCTTGTTCTGTTTTAACAGGTCGTATTTAAAAATGTTAAAACTTTGCGAGATCCGCCTGGTAATTCTTAAGAAGAATATTAATTTAAACGCTGAGCGAATGCTGCAAATAAAAAAACGACGTATAATAATGATCTTAATGCATTTGTGCTCACCAAACGAGATCAAGGCGAAAATCTGCAACCTACGTTGTGGCATATTCATTTTTTTTATTCACTGAACAATCGACTTTATTAAATTTAAACGATACAATGAAGTAAGGTGTGCGAATACCATTTACATGACAATTTTTTCAATTAACTCCGTGAACTGTGGACGCCCCACAGCAAAAAAAACGTATCAGGTCTCTGGGTTGAGAGAAACATCTGTTTGACCATCTGATGGAGTTTTAAAAAATCTTAATTTTCGTAATATTACTTAGTTCTCTCTTTTGTTTCTTAATAAGTATAACTACTAGCGCAAACTATAAGGATTAAAAAATATTTTGAAAGTATTTTTTTTATTTTTAAATAAATTCAATAAAACAGAAAAACAAATAGCATAGATTTGAAATGGATATCAATGGATCCAGAAAAAATTTTATAATTTATTGAACAGTATGAGCCACCACCTTCCCATTTGAAAAAAAAAGTTTTCGAGATAAAAAAGTGATATGCTCAACTTTGGAAGCTTCGTAAATAGTTATTAATCAAATTAAACGAAACATTATATTTTTCCCTTGGACTTTACCTGCCATAGAACAAATTTTGATATTCCAAAGCAGTCTAGACGAATGTCTCAAAATGCTTAAAAAACTGAACATCGACTCAAAAATTCACGAAAATCTCATGGTATACTTAGAATCTTGTCTTGAATCCAAATATATAAAAATATATAAGGTGTTCCATTTAAAAATCAAAAGTTGCAGTCATTTCTGGGTATACCAAAAATAATCTCATACCATTTTATATGTCCAAAAATCCATTTTTACAGGTAATTTATGCACCCCAAATTTCAAATGGATAAGTTAAAAAATAAAAGAAATATGGGGGTGAGCCTCTAGCCTGTGGCACCCGGTATGAAACCACATTTGTCGAATCTGTATATATTATTATGAATATTTCCCACTTGCAGATGAGATAGAGATTTGAGATTTGGTACCCTACCATAGTCGACCATTGCGGGTCCGAAAATAATAATTTCAAGGTGGCGGCACTTCCGGAAATACCGGAAGTCGATACCAACTTGCTTATTTTAAATGGAATACCCTATATATTTTCGACTTTTCGAAATGATCATAAAATTCTGAGTCAAAACATGTAGCACACCCTATACCTAAACCGAGCAGTTTCGGAGATATTTGACATTTTATAAAAAAATTGACAGGTGCAAGAACCGTTATAACTTTCTTCGTGTAGGAGATCCTTATTTGCTCTTTGGTTTGTAGAAAGAACACAAGATGAGCTACTCTTTACAAAAAAAAATAGATTCTAGAATAGTATACCAAGTGTTTTATTTTTCACGTTACATTTTGTCAAATTCAAACCTCAAAAACTTTTATTTCAAATGGAACACCCTGTATTTTTTTACATCAAATTATGTTAAATTAAATTCCCTTTTTTCTAGTATAAGGCATTGAAGGGGTTAAAGTTACAACTTTTCGAAATATTGGCGATTTTCTTAAATGTCCAAAAATTTTTAATAAAAATTGCCATCAATTTACCCATGATTAGAAACAATCATTAATGTCAGTCATTATTTTATGTTAAAAAACACCAACACGTTTAAATTACACCCACGAAGACTTTTAGGTTTGTTTATTATTTATGGAGAATGGCACGTGCTAAATTTTTTTATGGCAATCGATGTAGAATTAAATTTGAGGTGGACTTATATGAGCATGTCCTATATCTAAGACATGTACTTTGAATTTTTCGCAAGTTTTTGTTGAAAATTATAATTTATCCAAAAAACGTAGATGCCTATGAAACAATTGAAACAATAAAGTGGGTATCGAGTAGCAAATGTGTTACATGTTCTTGGTATTACATTATCACATTCTCCATAAATAATAAACAAACCTAAAAGTCTTCGTGAGTGTAATTTAAACGTGTTGGTGTTTTTAACATAAAATAATGACTGACATTAATGATTGTTTCTAATCATGGGTAAGTTGATGGCAACTTTTATTAAAAATTTTTGGACATTTAAGAAAATCGCCAATATTTCGAAAAGTTGTAACTTTAACCCCTACAATGCTTATACTAGAAAAAAGGGAATTTAATTTAACATAATTTGATGTAAAAAAATACAGGGTGTTCCATTTGAAATAAAAAAGTTTTTGAAGTTTGAATTTGACAAAATGTAACGTAAAAAAGAAAACACTTGGTATACTATTTTGGAATCTATTTTTTTTTTTTGTAAAGAGTAGCTGATCTCGTGTTCTTTCTACGTACCAAAGAGCAAATAAGGATCTCCTAAACGAAGAAAGTTATAACGGTTCTTGCAAACCGTTGCACCTGTCAATTTTTTTATAAAATATCAAATATCTCCGAAACTACTCGGTTTAGGTATAGGATGTGCTACATGTTTTTACTCAGACTTTTATGATCATTTCGAAAAGTCGGGTGGATAAAGTAAAAAAATATTTTGAGGTTTCTGGTTCTTGTACACACACTAAATTACATTTTTTTTCATTCCTTTAATAATGGGGTGGGGGTGGTAATAGGGGGGCTAATGCCAAAATTTTTTTTGAGACCTTAGCTTCTCTTGTCTATACTAAATATCAATTTCATGAACTCTTACCTACTTGATTTACCTATTTACTCCAAATTTACCCCAATTTAGCCCCCAACCCTTCGACGGAACAAGATGAAAATATAATCTAGTTCTAGATCTCGTTAAAGTACATATGTGTACCAAATTCAATTCAATTCAATTCAAGTCAATATCTCAAACGGTTCCAGAGTAAACGTGCGCACAAAAAAAGTTACAGACCGACAAACAGACAGAAATTTTTTTTCGCTCAAACTTGAAATCTCGACGTTTCATGACATTCTAAGCCTATTTGAACAATAAAAATTTTTTTAAATTTTTTTGTCGTTACTATACTTCCACTGGATGTGGAAGTAATAAAAGACGTAAAACACAGAGGGAAGTTTTGTGTAAATACATTTACAGATTCTTTTCTATAACCGTAGATCTTATTTAAAGCATTGTTTATAAATAAAGTTATGTAATTCCTTACTTCACCTGTCGGATTGAGAAACGTCGCACCTTACACGCGATATTTGCAATTTATATTTTCGTTCGCAGCGAGTGCGTAGGAAAACGCTTTCTTCCATTGAACACAATTAAATGATTCTTATTGTAAACGATTCGTTCAATAAAAAAAACCTATTTAGAAAGTGCTACCGACAATTTTAACACCTATTATGTAACGGAATCGATTATCCATGGCATTAACGGCAGGACGAACATTTTAACAAGTTCAGGGACTGTGAAGCAATTTTGTTTATTATGATAATAACTTTTTAATATGTGATAATTCCATAATATAATAGTTATTTGGCGTATTCGGTCAAAGTGTGTCACTTTCGACTAAAGCCTGTCACTTGTGCATTTCAGTCGAACTGAAGTGGGTGTCACGAGCAATTTGAATTTAATTAGATTCGTAATAATTTGCCTTTTATGTAATCCAGATAACTAGGTGGCACGGCAGGCAGCATCCTATACAGGGTGATCTGCAAGCTCTATAACTTTGATGGGTGAGGGCTGGTGAAATTTTAAGAAAAAAATATTATGTCACAGGTAATCGTTTGCGAGACTTTATATATTTGACACAACAAAAGCAAATAAATAAGAAAATTACCAGTTGTTGTACCTACTGTCAATGTTTTAGTAGTACAGGGTGGACCAAATTAGATGAGATTTGAGGTTTTTTCTTAAACTATGGCAGATAGACAAATATAGGTGTCCTGGGGTCCATTTTCGAGAAACAAACAATGGCGCGAACCGAGTTTGAGTCATAATTATATTATTGATTTATTGTTATACTGTTAAAATGTTTAAATTTTTTATTTCGTTCTTTGTTTTTCAATGTCAATAAATTTTAATAGAGTATAGATGTTTAGTGGCGTTTTTAAAAATGTTACCAAGACGGTAGCAGTCTGCTTTAGACCGTGGTTGTCAGACTATGTGTTAGTACTTTGAACCTTTAAATAATTTTTGCAATTGCATGAAGATTGGCGAAACCTATTTTTCGAAGAAAATGTTTCTGCTACTCGAATAGGCTCATTTAACAATTTTTTATTATTACATATTCTGAAAGAGCTTGGTGAGTATAGTAAGTATGCCAAAAATTAGAATTTACTGACGCCGCCTTCATGTATAAAAGAATTATTAAAGTCGGCGCGCTTAAAAACGCTCGGGATAACCATGTAGTCGAGTTGTGACGTCAGATGGCTGAACCGCCCAGTGAACACGGCTGTGAATGCAAGTTAATAGAGTAAAATTTGGAAGTAAAGTCGCTTAGTTTTCGAGAAAAAAAAACCGGCGTAGAACCAAACCAGTCTTAGTTCTTTAGTAAGATAATCGTGTACACGAAATCATTTTTTACGACATTTTTTGGTAGTCGAGAACTTTTTTATTTCGGAAAAACTCAAAAAAATAAATTTTTAACGTCTCCACCGCTATATCTCTGAAAATATTTGTGCTATCAAGCTACTTTTTTTTTTTTGATTAAAGTAGACACAATAGCGCTTCGAACAGCGTCCCATGTGAACCCGATTTATTTTTTTTTAAGTTGGAAAAATAATAGGAAACTCAAACTTGTTATTTTCAGTAGCGTAATTTTAGGCAATCGAGAAAAAAATTTATTTATGAAAATTTATATATACATGCTGCGTACAAATTGAAGCCAATAGTTGAAAAAAGTTTTTAGGATAAAAATTTTTCATGTTCCGTTCATAGTATTGAGTCAGCGATTTTTTTTTAACGGGCCAAAGTCATATTCTTGCGCGCTCGGCTGTAGCAAGTCTGCTGACTGCAACGATCTGACGGTCCCGGTCGGTGTGTATGTAGTAGTTTAACTTATATCAATAGATACAAAACCAGTAGTGATCAAAAGCATCTAGGGGATCAATATTATTGTTCAATATTTCATATATTGTACAGTAGTACTGATCATATGTTGTTAATATTAAGAAATTGTAGAAAAAACATTAAATAGTCTCCTTTTAATAATAAAAAGACAGGTAGGTAGATATAAATACCTAATCTATAAATATCAATCAGTGTTACTAACTACCCACCTAATTAGTAAGTTTATTAGACATTTTTAAATGAATGAAAGTAAAAACGTACGCATAAAATGAGTTTTATTGTTGAAATAAATTTTCTATTTGGATAGATAAATATGTAGTATGTAGTTTATGTAGGCCCTACACTAATAGTATTCTAATTCGTTCATATCTGCCTCGAAATCTTTAATAATGTTGTTACAGGAACGACATTTGCACTCGTTGCAACATTTTTAGCCCTTCCTTAAAACAAGCACATTTTCGATTGTCACAATTTTTATCCGAACAATGAATACTTAATGATTTTCGACAACCGCCACTTCTACGCGACTAATCTGACCAACCCTGCTTGCGAGATGTATTAATTGCGTCCCAATGTCGCATTTAGCGCTGATAAAAAAATCGCTGTTGCCACACGGTACATTTTAGGAAAAAATATATTGTTTCAAAAACTTTTGTGATTATTAGGCTTTATTTTCTTCGCTGCATGTATGTAAATATTTTCAAAAATAAAAAAGTTTATCGATTGGTGAAGATTTCAATACATAAAATATATATTTTTAGTTTATATGATTTTTAGAGAAATGAAAGTGCGAATTGTGCCCAAACCGTTTATATTGGTAAAAGCGCTACAGTGTGTGCTTTAATTTGACATTAAACAAATTTCGGTACCTTTAATAGTTTTAAAGATATGGCGGTGGAAACAAAAAAGTAAAAAAATATTTTGAGGTTTCTGGTTCTTGTATACACACAAAATCACATTTTTTTTTCATCCCCTTTAATAATGGGGTGGGGGTGGTAATGGGGGTGGCCAATGCCAAAATTTTTTTTGAGACCTTAGCTTCTCTTGTATATACTAAATACCAATTTTATGGACTCTTACCTGCTTGATTTACCTATTTTCCCCAAGTTTACCCCAATTTACCCCCCAACCCTTCGACGGAACAAGATGAAATTATAATCTAGTTCTAGATCTCGTTAAAGTACATATGTGTACCAAATTTCAAGTCAATAGCTCAAACGGTTCCAGAGTAAACGTGCGCACAAAAAAAGTTACAGACCGACAGACAGACCGACAGACAGAAATTTTTTTTTCGCTCAAACTTGAAATCTCGACGTTCCATGACATTCTAAGCCTATTTGAACAATAAAAATTTTTAAAAATTTTTTTGTCGTTACTATACTTCCACTGGATGTGGAAGTAATTAATAATAGTAACCCCAAGTTGGACCTTGAGGTACACCTCTCTTTAAATATTTTGCAAATGTGATGAAAATCGAGTGAATTTATCATACAACCTATAACATAGCTTGTTTTCTTCCTTTTAAGTAGGATAAATTAACTAACGAAAGGTCCGAAATTTACGAAATCAGTTCCAATGATTGTAATTTGGACTGAGATTTAAGGAGCATCTGGCCCATCTCAGATATTAAAAACCCAACACACCATTGACATCAATCATGCGATAGATATCAATAAATATTATACCTTCTAATGTATCCCTTGTTCGGTAAGATCGTATAGAGACATACACACGACTCACGTAATTAAGTATTTTAATGATATTTTTACCGTGTCTCGTTTGTGCGATTGCAGCAAAAACAGTAATTTAACGACGTCCTATGCATAATCCAAATTAATTACATAACGAAGAAAAAAAAATCACGTAAACTCTGTTCTTGAAATTAACAACATAATAACACACGAGATTGGGTGCATGCGAAAACATTATAAATTGTAACCAACTAACCGGAAATAGGAAGCAATTTTGGTATTAGCTTCAATAAATTAAAAACCATGCAAAATGTAACAAATTTAATCTATATCGTAGCAAATCTGTGTTTTTACGATTATGCAAATGCAGATTTGTAAATTAACGTTGTAATTTAAAATGCTAATAATAATGTGATAACCTACTAGTATTTTTTGTTATTTAAGTAGCTGACTTACACTAAACACGATAAACCGCAAAGAGAATCATAAATATTGGAATCGATACAGATTCATTAATTTGTGGAACACCCTGAGGGCATTTAGAATAATAATGGTCTTGCGGTTTTTTTATCAATTTATCATTTTTCTTTTATTATGTAAGGATAACAGGACAGGGTCGTTCGAGGAGTATTATCTAATCAATTGTCTTAAAATTGTCAGATGTTTATTATGCCGCTTAGTATTCGGAGGTTGCTGACAAAAGCAACGATTGAACGGAGTAGCCATGTCGATTAGTAGGAGAAGCACCATGTAAATAAAAATGGCCTAAAAAAATTGCAACATGTGATTTTTACACCAAAATATTAACAGTATCATGGGAAATATTTGATTTTATTTATTTATTTTTTAGATATTTATATAATTTTATGTATTTACTTATTTATATTTAATTCATTGGTTCAACTGCCCTGGTAAAAGAAATACTCCGGTACAAAAATTAAGGTGAATACCATTCTCTACAAATAAAGATTTTTCCATTCCTTTCGCGGAGGTAATAACTTAAAAATATGGCCAATTTAAGTATCGCGTAGTCTTTAATTATGCTTGGTTTTCCTAACAAGAAACCAAAAAACTAACAAAAAAACTTAAGTTTCAAACATTGCTTCATTAAACAAATATTTCAAAAATATGTATTTTGTACAGTTTTCTGGGATAAATATTATTATTATTATTATTATTTTTTATTGTTTTTCTCGACATGTTTGTCGGTTATTTACTACAGTTGAGAGGGAATTCACCCCATTCAACTGTCGTTACGTAGACAGAAACTTCCTTACTAAGTGGCAGGTTTGTAAAATGACAGCTTTCTGCATGGGTATTATAATACCATTAGGAAGTCCTAATTTATCCAGGTTTGACTCTAGATGTTTAGAACAAACTCCCTCAGCAGAGATTATCACTGGAACAATTTTGATGTCACCCAGCTTCCATATACGTTTTACCTCTGTTGCCATTATTATTATTATTATTATTATTATTATTTTTTTTTTTTTTTTTTTTTTTTTTTTTTTTTTTTTTTTTTTTTTTTTTTTTTTTTGTAAAAGCCAGTCACCCTTTAAACTCTGTGGCTCCGACACTCACAGAGGGGAGCTGGTAGTACCGGTAGCCACTCCCCACGCCCGTGGGGTGAGTGGCTACTGGGTCCGCGAATCGTGCGCCCTGAGCAGACGTAATGAACCGAGGATGACGGCCTTTTGCATTCTGCCGGCTAAGACCTCTGCCGAATTTCGGCATGCCGGTATGATCTTAAGTTCTGAAAGCAGTGTGTGTCTCGTTCCACCGAGGGCTCCTATAATCAGTACCACTATCTTAACAGTATGGTCTGGATAGAGTCTGCGGAGTTCGAAGAGCAAATCTCGATATTTTGTCCGTTTTTCCTCCTCCTTCAAGACAATGTTGTTCTCCGCGGGAGCCGAAAACTCCACGACAAACATTGTCTTGAGTTGGTGGTCGAGGAGGACTATGTCAGGCTTGTTGGCTTGTATTTGCCTGACTGTGGGAAAAGAGTAGTTCCAATAAATTAGACACTTCTCATTTCCCACAACGGACTCAATATCCCCCGGAGCATAAGGCAGCACTGGTGTCTCGTCTATCCCATACGAGTGCCTTAAGTGATAATAAAGCACTCGTAGTGCTCCGTCGTGCCTCTGGATATAGGCCGAGACTGCATATGTCGGACAGGCCGACAACAAGTGCATTAGAGTCTCTGGCGCCCTACGGCAGGCCCTGCAGCTGACATCAGGGACCTCTATACCCATGACACGACTTCGATAAACGAGAGTGTTAAATACACCATCCTGGCAAGCCATTATGAATCCCTCGGTCTCAGACTTCAGCCCGGCTGACCTTAAGAAGGCAAAGGTCAGCCTTTCGGATAAGCCAAGATCTTCTATATTTTTATAGAAGACTCCATGCATTGGCTTATCCGTATGAAGCTGCAGAAAGATGTTGTGTTCTGCAGCTTTAATTTGGGCTTTTCGCCGAGCAGGATCCAACTCGGTGACAGAGTCGCGATTTACCCGCTCGACGTCGAAGGAGAGACCAAGTTCATCGGCTGCTCTCTGTGCTGCCTTAAACAAAAACGCTCCTACCCCTGCATTTTCATGGTCTCGGACCATGCAGAGGAGGGGATCCGAACTCCTGATAATCTTACAGGCTCCATCTAGGACCATCCTGTTATGGAGACTCTCCAAACTCAAGAGTCCACGGCCTCCCCGATGTCGTGGGAGGTATAACCGTGGAACGGACGATTTAGGATGCAAACTCCTATTGAGATGCATCTTCTTGCGGGTTCCTACGTCGAGTTGACGCAACTCCTCTCGGTTCCATTTCACCACTCCAAAGGAGTGGAGAAGGATCGGAACGGCAAGCATGTTGGTAGCAGACACCTTGTTCTTCCCCGACAGTTCTGAAGACCAAATCTGTCGGAGTCGGTGCTGATACTTGCCGCGGAGAGCGTTTTTCACTACACTCACTTCTTGGGTGGAGCGTTGCTCGACACCCAAGTAAGTGTACGACTCTCCGGCATCTAGATGATGTAAGATGCTTCCGTCTACGAGCTGCGCGTCCTCTCCGTAGTCCCCGCATCGTCCTCTCTTGAGATGGACCAGTGCACATTTGTCCAACCCGAACTCCATACCGACAGCCTGCGTGTACTCCTGTACCACCCTAAGGGACTGGTGTAGGTCCCTTTCTCCGGAGGCATAAAGTTTAAGGTCATCCATATAAAACAAATGGGTGACCTTATGCCTCCTATCGCCGGAGGTACCGCAGTTGTATCCACGGGTTTTCCGGAGCGAAACGGATAATGGCATATTATTATTATTATTATTATTATTATTATTATTATTATTATTATTATTATTATTATTAACATATGCCGGACCCTGCATAATAATGGACGTATTTATTAAACCTTTCTCCTGATAATATACTGGATGTAATAAAATAACGCGGTGATCAATCACGTTGTTTCTAAAGTTCATCGACATTAAAAAAGGAAGTGACTTTTTTCGAGAGCGATAATTACTCGCTGACAACGTGTAGAGGGCCTTGACAATTCGGAAATTTAATTATAACAAACCACATCCAGAGAAATTCAAAGTAATTCACCTTGTACCAGATTTCTTTGCGGTCGACTTCCGATCTCGTACCTGCTAGTACTCTGAATTTTCGGAAGTAATTACTGCAGTTGATAATAATATGTTACACCTGTGTTTACAAACACTTAATTAATAGATTTTAAACGCTGGTTATGAATAATTAATAATTAACGAGCCAATGTCGATGTTTTACAACATTTGAACATGACTACGGTTTAGATTTATTGGAGAATTGGTCCTTGAGAAAGCTCCATTTCTTAGAACATATTGTTTACTTTTAGTAAGACCATGTTCTTCAGTTTTTTCATGTTAATGTACAGAATAGGCCAGTTCTAGAAGGATTTAGTAAGAAATTATTGGTAATTGGGATTTTTCTACATTTTCGGATGTATTTCATACTTGCAGGAACTAAAGTTGTAGCTTTTTGTATACCATACCATATTGGCAATACCAATTTTAGGTTAGAGCCAACAGGAAATAAGATAATCGAGATTTTAAAACATTCGTCTAGAGTGCTTTGGAATACCAAAATTTGTTCTACGGCAGGTATTCCAAAAAAGTAATTTGTTCAATTTTGGAGGCTTCGTAAATAGTTATTAATGAAATTAAACGAAAAATTATATTTTTCTCTTGGACTTTACCTGCCATGGAACAAATTTTGGTATTCCAAAGCACTCTAGACGAATGTTTTAGAACGCTTAAGAAAACTGAACATCGACTCAAAAATTCGCGAAAATCTCATTGTATTCTCAGAATGTTGTCTTGAATCCAAATATGTAAAAATATACAGGGTGTTCCATTTAAAAATCGAAAGTTGCGGTCATTTCCGGGTAAAGCGGAAATGGTCTCGTACCGTTTTTATGTCCAAAAATCCATTTTTATAAGTAGTTTACGCACCCCAAATTTCAAATGGATAAGTTAAAAAATACAGGAAATATAGGGGAGGCGCCACTAGTCTGTGGCGCCACTAGTCTGTGGCACCCCGGTATATTATTGGTATGTAACAAACACTAAAATCTAATTCTTTTCCAGCTAGTTTTGGGGCGATAACGAATCCCATAGGGTCAGTCCTGTCTGGCGTCTTGGCGGAATATTACGGCCGACGAAGGTCCATACAAATCAGCAGTATCCCCTTCATCCTAGGATGGATTCTTATCGGCATAGCAACTGACGTAAATTGGTTATATGCTGGGAGACTGATATCCGGCATAGCGGCAGGTAATATTATCTTATTTGTAATTCATTTGACATCTGTTTCAATGTAAAAGATAACAAAGATAAACACTAACAACTTCAGCTTTCATATATTGGTCAAACCAAGAGCTAGTTTTGCACACGTTTTAAAGAACATTAATTTCAAGTTATACAAATTGTAAATAGCAAAGAGCTCGGCACTAATTTTACTTCCACATCCAGTGGAAGTATAGTAGCGCAAAAAAAATTTAATCTTTTATTGTTCAAATAGAATGTCATGAAACGTCGAGATTTTAAGTTTGAGCAAAAAAAAAATCTGTCTGTCTGTCTGAACCGTTTAAGATATTGACTTGAAATTTGGTACACCTATGTATTTTAACGAGATCTGGAACTAGATTATATTTTGGTCTTATTCCGTTGAAGGGTTGGGGGGTAAATTGGGGTCAATGGGGGTAAATAGGTAAATCAAGCAAATAAGAGTCCACAAAATTGGTATTTAGTACAATATATAAGAGAAACTATGGTCTCAAAAAATGTTTTGGCATTTGGCCTTTGGTTCTTGTATACACACTATCTCACAATTTTATTTTTTTCACTCTTTTTAATAGTATGGTGGAGGTGGTAATGAGGGTGATTACTAGCCCTACCCCACTATTAAAGGGAGTGAAGGAATTAAATTATGAGTTAGTGTGTTTACAAGAACCAAAGGCCTCAAAATTTTTTTGTTACTTCATCCGGCAATAAAATAGCGAAAAGCACAATGTTCACATCTACTTTCTATACTAACACCGCCTTATTTTTGCAGGAATGTCCACGGCCTGCTACACCTACGTCAGCGAGATATCAACAGCAGAAAGCAGGGGCTTCATGCAGGCCCTAGGCCCGATCTGCGCCTCGTTCGGCATTTTACTTACCTACACCCTAGGCTACTACATCAGATGGTCCACCGTCGCGCTGATCAGCATAATCTTCGGCGTATTCTCCATGGTCACCATACAGTTCCTTCCCGAGAGTCCCGGTTACCTCCTAAAAAACAACAAGGTCGCCGAAGGCTTCGAGGTCTACATGTGGTTCAGAAGAAACAACGTGGTCGCACAGCAAGAGATCGACAGATACCACGAGAACCAAAAGAACAACGCCATCAATAAAACAAGCTTGAAGGAAATTTACCTCAGCCCCCAGACCATCAAACCGTTCTTCATCCTGGTGGTGTTGTTCCTGCTGCAGGAATTCTCAGGAATATACACGTTACTGTTCTACGCCGTTAGTTTCTTCGAGGAGACCGACTTGAACATCGACGAATACGTCTCGTCCATTATCGTCGGCGTCATCAGGTTCACGATGTCTGTGATGGCGGCTTTCTTGATCAACCGCTTCGGGAGGAAAATCCTGTGCACGCTCTCAAGTTTAGGGATGGCACTTACTATGCTAGGCGTCGCTGTGTACGTGAAATACTACGAGCTGCATCCCAGCGAGGAAAAGATCTTGAGGTATCTTCCACTCGTAGGAGTTATATTCAACGTGGTCTTCAGCATGGTGGGGATGCTGCCCATACCCTGGGTGATGGTGGGTGAGATGTTTCCTTTGGAGGTGAGGCCCATAATGAGCGGGGTGGTGATTTGTATTGCGCAGACGTTTATTTTCATCTGCGTTAAGATATACAACGACATGCTGGAGTACTTGAATTTCAGCGGGACGCTGTTGGTGTTCGTGTCTGCGTCCATCCTGGCGATAGGATTTTGCAAGTTCGTACTACCCGAGACCAAAAACAAGTCACTGGAGGAGATCGAACAGCATTTTAGAAAGGACAAGAAGGACTTGACGGGTTTTGACAACAGGGCGTTCGATTTGTCTTCGGAAGGGGGCAGTAAGAGTCATCAAGAGGTTTTTACAGTCAATATTGGCAGTTAATTTGATAGACTTAGATCTTAGGTTAATTTCAACAAGCGTCTGTGTGATTTACAAATTTTATATGATGTACTTTTGTATGTGTATGTTTATAGTTAGTTCTTATAGAACTTCTTAATTTATTTTGTTGTAATTATAAGATATGTTGTTGAATGTGTTGTTTTATTTATCGTCCACGATAAAACGTGGGCTGAGAGACTATTGGCAGGTTAAGATAAGTGTCCGTGTCTTTGCAACCTTTTTGCGTGTGGTTTCTTCCAGTCATGTATCTTTGCGTAAGATACTACCACAAAAAGTTTTGACCTCAAAAACTTCATATCTAGGAAAACTTTTTTTTCGAAAATCCGAAAAAAATTTTTTTTTCTTAATCAAGTGAACCATTTTGTTTGTATTTCTCATATATTGTAAATATACTCAGGACAATTTATTATCGATATTTTTATGAAATCTTTTCATGAAGAAAACAAAAATTAGTGCTTCTGAATTTTTTGAAAAATTTATATACGTACTTACACGTTAGCGACCACCTCTATTTTTTTACTAATTATACACCATACAATAAGCTATAACACATTTTTCACAAAACTCTATTGAAGTCAGTCAAATTGACAAAGATAATGTTACGTGCTTACACCCCCTTAGTAAACACCCTGTATCGTGGGTTTGGAAATTATAACACCAGGCTAACACTAAACAATAATATATTTACTTACATACTAATTACAACAAATAAAGAAAAAGAGTATAAATTGGTTAGAAACTCGATATATTAATAAATACATAAATGAACAACTGCTTGGATTACACGTATTGAAAATTTTTTGGAGCAGCCTACGTATTTTTTTGAAATAACGAGATGTATTTTTCACAATACATATATTTTCTACAAAGTTCCATCGAAAGGGAAATACATAAAAAAATTATGTGTTTAATAATAAGAATGAATACATAATAAAAAAACATATTATGCTAATGATATATGATAATATTAGTCGTCTTCATCACTGTAGTCATTTATTGTAACACTGATATCTCCTGCGAATAATTCAGACAGTTTTACTGATGATTTCAGAATATCATCGAAAAACCTTGCATATGATAAATCCATCTATAAGTAACAGAAAACTAACTTAGTTTTCTGCGAATAATCCAGACAGTTTTACTGATGATTTCGGAATATCGTCGACAATTCCATAATCAATGTAATATGTAAAATCGAACCTAGGTTTGTATGGAGAACAACACATTTATTTGTCATTTTAAATTAGAAAGCGTTTAAAAAATTAAGCTGCTCATAAAAATAGAGAGGAATAACTCATTTAGAGTCCTCGTACTTATATTAAAATCTTGGAATACGTGGCACTTGTCTTAACTGGTTTTATTCTTATCTCGCTAATAGAAAACAAAAAGTTTCAGTACATATAAATGGAAAAGAATATCAGTCTGAATGGAAATCAATTAGCATAGAAGTGTCACAAGGCAGCACACTAGGCCCTTTATTGTTTCTCATAAATATAAATGACCTCTCATGTACTTTAACTAGCAATTCCTTCTTTCTGACTAATTATGCACACGACACAAATATCCTGATAATGGGAGAAAATAATACAGAAATTCAAAACACTTGTGACACCGAATTACAGAAAATTACCAACTGGTTTACCCGAATTAAGCTTATGTTAAATAAAAACAAAACAAGCTATGTAACTTTTAGTAATCCTCGTGGTAAGAACGATGGCTCAAACTTAGTGGATCTGGAATATCAGGAGATTGAATGTACAAAATCCGTAAAATTTCTGGGTGTAACTATAGATTTACATATGAACTGGAACGAACATCCTAAAGATGTTTCCATCAAACTAAGCCGAGCCTGCTACTCTCTGAGAGAACTCAACAAAATAATTAATAGAGAAACTTTACTTACGGCCTACTATGCAAATTTCCACTCTGTTATGAAATATGGTATTATTTTCTGGGGTGGTACACATGGACAGAATGTCTTTATAATTCAGAAAAGGGCAGTTCGAATCATTTCCGGGCTGCAGAGCATTTAGAAAATTAGGTATATTAACTCTTGCCAGTGTTTATGTTTATTAATACACGGAAGTGAATTTTAAACGATTTGTCCCGCCGTCCAGATCTACCAGATCGAATCTGCTGATTTGGTCTCTCAGGGTACAGATATTTTGGTCTCCACACACGTAAAGATCACATCGTTTATTTTCGTGAAATATCAAGTCGTTGAGGGAACGGACAGTTCAGTTAATGGTGAATTCCCTTTAAATTCCGAGGTCTCCGAGGGGACTGGACGAGCGTTCAGATATTTTAGGCGTACTTAAAATCCAGAAGGGATTTGTTGTGTTAGTAAAGATGAATAGAGTTCGAAAAAGAAGAAAAATTGCACTTATGGGTCTATGTATCTGGCAAATTTGTGAAAATGAAAAGAAGAAAAATTGAATAAAGTGGATAAAAACTTGGATCCAGAAGAAAAAAAATATGGACATATACGATTAATCCGAGAGCTAAAAGCGAATGAGCAAGATGATTTAAAAACTTATTTACGAATCAAGTTTTTGATAAGTTGTTAAGTAAGCAGGTTAAGGTATTTTTATTTTGAGTTAAAATTATAGGAAACAACATCTATTTTTGAAACTATTGTTTGTGACGTTTTAGGCAAAGAGAATAGGAGAAAAATATTTCGAATCCGAGTATTGAATTTTCTTTTTTACCTCCTTAACAGTGACGGTAAATTTCTTATTTTTCAAAAAATTAACCAAATCGTCAGAAGCTTCTCTTTTCAAATTTTTATTTACGTACGAACTGACTTTAATTTTCCACAAACATGTTTCTTCCCTATATAAGTCTATAACATCGGTTAACAATTATTTTGTCCATTCCACTAACGTAAACATCAATCGAGACATCAACAACAGATTTAGTCCGTGGCGGGACAAATCTTTTAAAATTCCCTTCCGTGTATGGGGGCCTAATGTTTATGCTTTGTACAGAGCAACAAGACAATGCACTAAACGATCATCCATATAATACCAGACAGAAATATAACTTAAATTATCCTGTAATAATACAAACTTATTGGAAAGAGGTAGTTATTATCAATGTATTAAGTGCTTCCGAATGTTACCTGACGATGTGAAAAATATTAATAGATTTAAAAAGGTGATCAAAGCACACTTAGTAGCTGCTGAACCATATCATGCCACTAAAACGTAGAATTCGACGAAAATAAGGTTTTCTGTATAAAATTTCTAATTTCCTTGGAACTGAAAAATATTTTATACGGAATACTTTTGCTACAGGCGTTTAGACATTAATAATGAGTCAAAAAAAAATTTCAAATGTCAATTTAAAAAATGTTAAAAATCGAAAAATTGGCCCTTTCTTTCATTTTCAAGGCCGTGGGGGCGCGGCTAGATATTCACCGATTTGGCTAAAAATTTACCCGAATTAGTTTTAGATACATAGTAATAAATTAGAAACTATGATATCTGCAAATTCAAATTTTCGTGTTTTTCAGCCCACCCTACTGAATATTGCTAAGCGAACTCGTAAAAGTGAGCTGAGACGCTTTGAAGACGCTCGAATTCAGCAGACCAGCTCACTTTTACGAGTTGTCATGGCAATTTTCAAAGTGTACCGAGAAGGTTGGTTGGATCGTCTGTACACCTCTTCATACCTTCCGCGCCATTGTTCGTCCGAAAGTGCGAAAGCGAAAAACGCTTTGAACGTGCCAGCTCAATTTTTTGTGCCAATTAAGGAAATGTCTACTTCTCTTATATGTTCCTTTCCAACTATATCAACATTTTACAGGATTATTTATAGAAAAATAGAAACGGAAAGAGATAGATATTATATGGTTCCGCTCCTATAGTATAGCTCTTTATTGTAGCCGCTGGCCACTCAGGGCCGCATTATCCATATGGCTAACTAGGCTACAGCCTAAGGGAGACAATGCAATATTTCTCCCCTCCCCCGCTCGTAAATTTCGAATTTGGACGAAAAATTTTTTTTCTGAAATCGATCGGCAATGTCTACATTTTTGGCGCGATTTCAGAACGAAAAATGCACAATTCCAGTATTTTAGTCCGTTGCTAAGAAACTATCAGAAAACAGACCGGGAAAGATCCGTTGCCAAGCAACGATCAATAAAACCGTACGAGAATGTTAGTTTCCCGGCCTAGGCCGGGAAACTAACATTCCCGTACGGTTTTTTATGTATATTTTAGAGACTAAATAAATACACGCAGACAAACCAACTCACATTAAAATTGCATTTATTAGTAAACAGTTAGATTGTAATGAAGAAATGTTATGCATTAATACGAATTCCTTAATTTATAATAATGTTGATTTCGATTTCAGAAAAAATAGTATGTGTACTTCGGCTAGCGCCTCGGCCAACAATTTGCATCGTCGTCCGGGAATGTATAGCTTTCACACCTAAATACACAATATACTATTTCCAGATTTCTCCCCTCCGCTCATCTTTTTTTTCATATTTCTACCCCCTCTCCACGTAAATTGTGAATCTGGATTAAAAAAAATTTTGCTTCCGCTCCTCAGTTTTCAATCTGAATAAAAAATGTTTTTTAAATTCCTCCCCCCCCCCCCACTTCATCAATTTTGAAACCGGGACAACCCTCTCGCTTATCATTTTTTTTTCATTATGAATAAGAGGGCGCAAGTACATGATTAGCCTAGGGGCGTGTCGATCCTTAATCCGGCCCTGAATGTAAGAACTAAAAAATGATATTGGCATTGTATATTGTTTTGTGGAAGTAAACATAGTTTATTAATTGTGTTATTTGTTAATTTGCTCTGCTTGTAATTGCGTTGTAGGGGAAGTTATAATTGGTTTTAATTTTTAACGAGTAGAAATTACGTGTAGCCACTGAGCCCAGTCGGTATAAACAGAAGTGCCATCATACAACCGCATCATGGGCAAACAGGGTTTTCGCATCTGAAGAATCTGTAACTGCTTTATTAGTTGATATAGGCATGTGATATTTGGTACATATACCGGGTGATTTTTAAAAAAATGTCCATAATCAAAATTGAATCATTCGCGGAGGAAATACATTAGTGCTAAAATTAGTCACCACCCCCCTCCTCCTTGTAGGTCGGGCGGGAAAATTTTAACCTATTTTTTTATTACAGATTCGGATTCTACTGCTAAAAATACCGTAGGATTTGTCTTATCCGACGAAATTCATTTTTTTTCGATTTCTCCTTCTGCAATACGTTTGCAATAAAAAAAACCGCTGCCTAAGGAATCACTACTTCCACATCAAGACTTCCTATCTAAGTCTCTTACAACGAAAATACTATATTTGTACTCCACTAAGTGGAAATAATTGTTTATGGAACTTTAATAGTATAATATTTGGAATCGTGTACCCCAAAAACCCATAAAATGAAATGCCCCATCAGTAGTAGGGGTGGTGATTCTTGATGACTGGTTCCTGTATACACACTAAATCACAATATTTTTTTCACCCCCTTCAATAATGGGGTGGGGGTTGTAGTAGAGGCCGCTATTGCCAAAAATATTTTTGAGACCTTAGCTCCTCTTATACTTACTAAATACCAATTTCATGTACTCAGAAGTGCTTGATTTACCTATTTGCCTGATTACCCCCATTTACCTTCAACTCTGCAACGGAATAAGATCGATATATAATTTAGTTCCAGATCTCGTTAAAATACATACGTGTGCCATATTTTTAAGTGAATATCTTAAACGGTTCCAGAGTAATCGTGAGCACCAAAAAGATACAAGACTAACAGACAGACCGACGCGATAGACAAATTTATTTTATTCAAACTTAAAATATTGAGGTGTCATAACATTCTAAGCCTATTCGTACAATGAAAGTTTTCAAAAATTTTTCTTGCGTTAGTGTACTTCAACTGGATGTAGAAGTAATACGCAGAAAATAGCATGACAAAGATATAAAAAATCATTCTGTGCCGTGGACTACAGGATAGAAGTAGAGCCTCTATGTCAAGCGTTTTCCTCAATAAAACCTACTACGCATCCATACTACCCGAGGTAACCCACTGTTTATCCAATTTACTAGAGGAAAGCCACTACGCATTCATACTTCTTGAAGAAACCCACTGCGCATCCATTTTACTCGAGAAAATTCACTGCGCATCTATACCACTTGAGGTAACCTACTGCGCATCAATGGTATTCAAGGAAAGCCACTGCGCATCCATAATACTCGGGGAAACCTACTGCGCATCCATACTACTTGAGGTAACCTACTGCGCATCTATAGTATTCTAGAAAAGCCTCTGCGCATCCTAAATACTCGAAGAAACCTACTGCGCATCCACACTACTAGAGGTAACCTACTGCGCATCGATGGTACTCGAGAAAAGCTACTGCGCATCCATAATACTCTGGGAAACCTACTGCGCATCCTTATTACTCGAAGTAACTTTATAACATGATATTTGAAATTACCTACCCCAAAAACCTATAAAACGATATGTCACATCGATAGTGGGGGTTGGGTTGGTGGTAGAGGGTTGGGGGTGGGGGTGGATTAAGTAAAAAAAAATTGAGGCCATAGGTTCTTGTATACACGTAAAATTACAATTTTTTTTTTTTTTCACCCCCTTTAATAATGGAGTGGGGGTAGTAATGGGGGTGGCTAATGTCAAAATTTTTTTTGAGACCTTAGCTTCTCTTATATATACTAAATACCAATTTTATGGACTCTTACCTGCTTGATTTACCTATTTACCCCAAATTTACCCCAATTTACCCCCAACCCTTCGACGGAACCAGATGAAAATATAATCTAGTTCTAGATCTCGTTAAAGTACATATGTGTACCAAATTTCAAGTCAATATCTCAAACGGTTCCTGAGTAAACGTGCGCACAAAAAAAAGTTGACAGACAGACCGACAGACAGACCGGCAGACAGACCGACAGACAGACCGACAGACAGACCGACAGACAGAATTTTTTTTCGCTCAAACTTTAAATCTCGACGTTTCATGACATTCTAAGCCTATTTGAACAATAAAAATTTTTAAAAATTTTTTTGTCGTTACTATACTTCCACTGGATGTGGAAGTAATACCACTATTTCATTGTAAATAATGAAAATTAGTCTTAAAGTTTATTTCTCTAATTTACAATTACTGAAAAATGACTTGTCAAGAAACTACTATTATCGTAACCCAGAAACAGGCGTCCTTTTTGGGATACTTGGTCAACGTGATTTCCTTCGCTTATGACTTATCGGAGTGCTTGATTAAATCTGCTTTTAAATGAATATATCTTTTTGTAGTTTGTTTTACAAATACAATTTCTTATGTTAAAAATACTTTTTCTTCAAGCGTATTAAAATGTTTAAATTATGTCACCAAAAACAGAAGTAGAAGTAGGACATTGTTTTACTAGTAACAAAATGTTAGTACCGAACGCCACCGTAGTAGACATTGTTTTACTAGTAACATAATGTTAGTTCCGAAAGCGCCACCGCAGTGGGTATTGTTTTACTAGTAACATAATGTTAATACCGAAAGCCACCGGTGGCGCGCTATCCACTAGCCACTTGTCATATTGTGTCAACATGTAAGACTGTAGTTTGAATATTTGTACATTTATGATAAATAAATGAATTTTTGCATTTTAATACGCTTGAAGAAAAAATAGTATATATTACACGGAGTAGAACGCCTTTTTTTGTGTTTCGCCCAGTTTGCGGCTTCGGCTTCGCCTCAGCCGCAAATCCTGGGCTCAACACAAAAAAAGAGTGCGTTCTACTCCTAGTAATATAATATACTATTTTCTTCAAGCGTATTAAAATGTTTAAATTATGTCACCAAAAACAGAAGTAGAAGAAGGACATTGTTTTACTAGTAACAAAATGTTAGTACCGAACGCCACCGTAGTGGACATTGTTTTACTAGTAACATAATGTTAGTTCCGAAAGCGCCACCGCAATGGGTATTGTTTTACTAGTAACATAATGTTAATACCGAAAGCCACCGGTGGCGCGCTATCCACTAGCCACTTGTCATATTGTGTCAACATGTAAGACTGTAATATTTGTACATTTATGATAAATAAATGAATTTTTGCATTTTAATACGCTTGAAGAAAAAATAGTATATATTACACGGAGTAGAACGCCTTTTTTTGTGTTTCGCCCAGTTTGCGGCTTCGGCTTCGCCTCAGCCGCAAATCCTGGGCTCAACACAACAAAAGAGTGCGTTCTACTCCTAGTAATATAATATACTATTTTATAAAAATGTTTTATTACGTTTACATTTAACGTTTGTGTTATTTCTTCTCTTCGTGTTTTTTATGTGATTGTTTTTTTTTGTAAATAAACGTAGAAAGGAAAAAAATAACTTTAAGAAACAACTCATTTTACTCAGTTCGAAGATTATTTCGCGAACCTGTTTCCGTTAGGCTGTTGATACTTCTTCAGAATGGAGTATTTAACTGTACAAGAGAAAATTGAAATAGTTCTGGTTTATGGAGACGCTGGTCTTGATGATGTTGTCGATCTCTACGCTTAGCGTTTTCCGGATAGAAGTCGGTCACGTGCTTCATTTTATCGTACTGTCAAACAATTTACTACTGACGGAAATGTTCAAACGGAAAAAAAAACTGAGCAACAGTCACTGGGGAAAATAATAAAATTGCAATATTAGCTGCAGTGGCTGTTAATCCTTATATTAGTACACGAGAAATAGCTCGCGATTTCGGATTTAGTACAGTCACTGAAGGTTTTCACCTCCGATTTCGTTGAACCTCCATCGATTTTCATGAAAATTTGTGAGTAGTTAGAGGATACCTCAAGAAACAAAAGTGACGTAGTGCCAACTTGCGCTTTTACCCTGGGGGTGGATGCCACCCCTTCTCGGGGGTGGAAATTATTTTATGAAAAATAACCCCAGGATTCGATAGAGGGACCAATTCTAAGCAAAATTTGTTATATAAAGTTATTAAAATAAATCAATACTTTTTGAGTTATTAAAGATCAAAGATTTTGATTTTTCGTGAAAAAAATGCATGTTTTAAAGCGGTTTTTCATAAATAACTCAAAAACTATAAGTTTTTACAAAAAAGTTGTCATTACCAAAATTGAAGCTACTTAATAAAAAAACGAATAAATTCCTTCCTTAAAAAACCTTTTAATATTAATTCAAAGTGAGCTATAGGTAATTGAATGTATATTTTTTTTCGGCGAGTACTCAAATCTAAGTATTCAAGCTTAAATAACGGGAAAACGATGCATTTTATAAAATATACTTACTGAACACTTTTCAAAGTACTCAGAAATGCCTATCAAATGAGCTGTAGAAGACGTTGATAGCATCAAAATTAAGCAAGTTATGATGAAAATAAGAGGACCCTTTCGAATTTTTTAGGAAAAAGTGAAAAATAAAACCTACGCCATTTCCACAAAAATTAAAATTTATAGTAATCCCTATAAGACTTTCTTTATTTTAGCATAAGCAATGACTAAAAATTTTGACCGGTTTAGAATGCATATTTTTGAAAAAAAATATGATTTAAAAAAATCAATTTTTCAAATTTTCGGAAATTTCATTTTCTTTTGATAATAACTCCAAAAATACTCGATATATGTAAAAAATAATAGAGCGAAATTTGAGGTTTTTTTTTTAACAAAGATTTTAATTTTTTTTTTATTTTTGTAGGATGAAAAATAACCGAGATAGAAACGTTTAAAGCCTAAATTTTCCTGCGAGAACCATGTAACCGGGGCCCTTTAACCTTTTATCTTTTAAAAAATAAGGGTTTTAAAAGATTAAATTTAATACGATCTTATAGCCCTTGAAATTACTTTTCAAATGGTTTTTGGATGAACCTGATATCATAAAAATTAACGTTATTGTAAAAAAACCAATAACATTTTTTTGGAAAAATTTTTTGAACAGAGATTTTGTATGCATATATAGGAAAAAAGATAGATAGTAAGAAGTAGACGTGTCGATAGGTACATGCTCACAAAATATACATGTGTGAGTGTGTGTATGTTTCTTTTGAAGATAGAAAAAGTGAAAGGAATTCTGAACATCTGCTCGAAAACATAGTGGGGCTTTCTAGTATGCTGTGTGTCTATTGAATATTATTTAAATAAAAAATGAATAAACTTTTCATGTATTTTAATATTTATTTTAATACATTTTCCTCTTAATTAATAAATTAAATTTTTATAAGTCACATAAGCACTGAAAAAATTGTTTTCAACGTTAAATTATGCTTTTTCATCAATTTGTGCACGAAGGGTAGTTTGGGGAATGTGGAAAAAATAATATTAATAAAGTTTGAAATATATTAATAAAGTTTATCATAAGTAATAAAAAAGATTCTAAATAATTAAAGCTATTAAAGCTGATAAAAAAAAAATCCATTATTTTTATGACAAGTGGTAGTTTTTAAGGGTGGAAAATTTCGCAATAAATAAATAATTACTTTAATACTCAGTAAATGAGATTTCAATTCAGTAATGTATTATTCAAATGATTAAAGTTTCTTGAAACCAATTTTTTCAATGATTCTGCATTAGGGTGGTTTTTAAGGGTTGAAATTTCATAGTCAACCAAAAATTATATCATAAACATTAAACAAACCGTTTGTGTAATGTTAATATGCGATTTCATATGTCAGAAATACAAAAAATGATTTTTTCATGATTTTCGATTTAAGGGGTGGTTGCTAAAAGGGTTGAAAAATTAATTAAAATCATAAATTATGCATATCAGTGTTGAAAAATATTTATTTTATCTAATTAAACGAGATTACTTACGCCAGAATGCTTAAATCTGCATTTTTTCCCATTTTTA
This sequence comes from Rutpela maculata, assembly GCA_936432065.2. Lineage (NCBI taxonomy): Eukaryota > Metazoa > Arthropoda > Insecta > Coleoptera > Cerambycidae > Rutpela > Rutpela maculata. The sequence continues at coordinate 2,275,051 of OW386292.2, read as the reverse complement.
ACAAAAGGGGTGGATTTCACCCCTAAAATGCAAAAAGCGCAAGTCGAGCATATGTCACTTTTGAAGTTGAGGGTAAAATATACTCAATCCCAAATTTTCATGCAAATCGATGGAGGTTCACCGAAATCGGAGGTAATAGTTGATTTTTACCTTCATTCACTGTACTAATTGTCCCAGAGCAGTGTTTTGAAAATTTTAAAACGGTATATACATATGGTCCGTATCATGTGTCTTTACACCAAGATCTTCATGGCGTTGATTTCCAAAATCGGGTAACTTTTTGTCAGTGGGCACGTGAACAAATACAACAAAACCCCAATTTCTTTTCATTACGTATTTTTCTCCGACGAATAGTCTTTTACAAACCACGGAATGGTTAATCGACACAACATGCATTACTGGAGTGTTGAAAATCCGCACTGGCTTCCCCAAGTTGAATATCAGCGTCCTTGGACTGTCAACGTGTGGTGTGGAATAATTGAGAAGAAACTCATCGGCCCCCACATTATTGAAGGCAACATGAATCGTCAAATGTACCGAGGCATTTTGGAAAATGAACTGCCAACATTACTTGAAGTCTTGAGCTTAGAAGTACGACAGAACATGTGGTTTCAACATGATGGTTATCCAGCAGACTATTCGGTGGTAGCACGTGAAGTACTTGATCGTGATTTCAATGGTCGCTGGATCGGTAGAGCTGGTCCGGTAAATTGACCAGCTAGATCACCTCTTTGCGGGGCTCTCAAAGACAAAGTTTACAAATAAGTACCAACAACACGTGGAAATATGACAGCGAATCAGAAACGCTTGTGCCGAAATTCAAGCTGACACACTTCTCAGTTGTGTACAGTCATTTCAAATGCACTTAGCATTGAAGTCGAGGGCCACTATGACTAATTTTAGCACTAATGAATTTCCTCAACGGAATGATTAAATTTTGATTACGGACATTTTTTTCGTAGAGTGCTTATTGTGCGAGATATTTGAAAGTTTGAGGTTAAAAAAATCACTCGGTACATGATGCCTGGCAGGTTTCGAAATTTTACGTGGATTGGGTGATATAACAATTTTATTTTCAAATATTATTAAATTATTTAAAAAAACAAACTTTGTAAGGCAATCAAAGACAAGATTATTTCAAGATCCATTGGCTCCTTTTATTAGAAAATATATTCGAGTTACAGTATAACAAAAAAATACAAATACACTTATAAAAACTCCGTAATAATACAATATTTATACATTTATATCGATTAATACATGCACTTATATAAGTATAATAAGTATATAATACAAATAAGTTATATCACCGGTTTCAGTTTAACAGAAAAAAAAACCAAATAAATAAAAAATAAATAAATTCATAGTGGAGTGCACGTAGATTTTGATTAAGAAATCGAAGCAACCTGAATAACCTAGGAATGAATAACAAAAAAAATGTTTGAAAAACAAAATATATTTTCTTGTTACTTATTCCCACGCATGACTAAGATAGTTTTTTGTTTTTACTTTATTGTTCACAAATTCTTAATAGGCATGTAGCTTCGAAAAAATAGCAATAGACCTCTACCACTTTTGTGTTTCTTAGTCTTACAATTAAGTGTACTTTACGCTCCCAGAATTTGAATATAACCATATGGTACAAAGATTTGAAGAATTATTGGAAAAATTATTGAAAATCATAAAAATGCATAAAATATGTAAAAATATAGTAGTATAGTCAATCTGCCATTTGTGAATAACTTCAACAAGAAATTTTTTGTTAATATTTTCCTCAAAAATATCGTTGCCATGTTGAAAAAAATTACTTTAAACATTGATTTTTCTCAGTTATCCCCTTTCCTGTTAATTCTACCCAAAAATGACGTATATCTATATTGTAGAAAAAGAAAAAGACACAATTTCAATTTAAACTATTTTTGTCTATTGTCAATATTTTACGATTTACAGCATTCCGATTGTGAAAGTTTGTAGAGATTTTTCAATTACCTCTGCCCCCGTTGCTCCTACGTAGTAATTAGTTATTATCAATAATGTAGATTATAAAATTTCCAGATACTTGAACAATGTTCTTCCACTATCAATTGTTACGAATTACAGCAGCTCAAAAATTTCATTACTTTTCAAATTTCTAGCTGTTGTAATTCTAAAATAGTTAACCGTATAAGAAAACTGTTTAAACAAAAGTTTTGAGCATCTACACCATAGATAACTAATTACTGTAGGAGCAATTGACAGAGATAATTGTACAAATCCGCAACGAGGCCCAATGTTCACCATTATCTCGGCTATAAATGATAATCAGGCCTGTAGCTAGGGGTGGGCCAGGACGGGCGGAGCCCATCCTGGAATAATTTTCGCCCTACCTACGGCGACCGCAGAAAATAATGACGTAGCTATTTTTTATGGGGTTATCTGGAAATGGAAAAAAATGATAAAAAATGTTGGCCCACGGGCCCCCTTTGAAAAATTGTTTGCCCACCCTTAGGGCATGTTCTAGCTACAGGCCTGATCATAATACTAACAATAGAGAACAATAGCTCAAATAAAAGTTGTAACTTTTTTCATTTCCACAATATAAGTAATATCTAATTACTTCCACATCCAGTGGAAGTATAGTAACGACAAAAAAATTTAAAAAATTTTTATTGTTCAAATAAGCTTAGAATGTCATGAAACATCAAGATTTTAAGTTTGAGCGAAAAAATTTTTCTGTCTGTCTGTTGGTTTCTCTAACTTTTTTGTGCGCACGTTTACTCTGGAACCGTTTGAAATATTGACTTGAAACTGGGTACGCATATGTACTTTAACGAGATCTAGAATTAGATTATATTTTCATCTTGTTCCGTCAAAGGGTTGGGGGGTAAATTGGGGTAAATTTGGGGGAAAATGGGTAAATTAAGCAGGTAAGAGTCCTAAAATTGGTATTTAGTATATACAAGAGAAGCTAAGGTCTCAAAAAAAAATGTTGGCATTAGCCACCCCCATTACCACTCTCACCCCATTATTAAACGGGATGAAAAAACATTGTGATTTAGTGTGTGTACAAGAACCAGAAACCTCAAAACATTTTTTTACTTCATCCACCAACACTACCAACCCCTATTACCACCCCCACCTCACTACTGATGAAGGGTATCGTTTTATGGGTTTTTGGGGTAGAGGATTTCAAATATTATATTATTAAAGTTCCATAAACAATTATTTTCACATACAAAGTTTTTTCGTTGTGAGTGACTTGGATAGAGAATCTGGATGTGGAAGTAGTGATTCCTTGGGCAGCGGTTTTTTAGGGTAAAACTAACAGGGAAGGAGATAATTGAGGAAACCCCATTTTTACCGTCATTTTTATAACATTGTGGAAAACATTAATTAACGATTGTGGCAACTCTCTCTATATTACACAAACAAAAAATTATTTGAAGGATATATACAGGGAGGACCAAATTAGATGAGATTTGAAGTTTTCTCTAAAACTATGGCAGATAAACAAAAACCAATATAGGTGTCCTGAGCTCGATTTTCGAGAAACAAACAATGGTGCAATCCGCGATCGTCCATTTTTTCTTTTTGGAAAATTGGCATTTTTGGCTATTATATCTCAATTACCAAGTATCGAATCGAAAGTCGAGTAACACATTCTTAAGGTATCTTAAGATAACGGCGTGGAGACTTTTAACTGAAACACCATGTACATACTTTTCAGTCTAAATATTAAAGAAATAATCATTGGAGATGTTAAATATATTTTTCGTGAAAAAATTTCTTGTTTTTTTTTTTATTTGACTTAAAATTACCCGAATGTTTGGAAAAACACTGAGCGTACTTTCAAGCGCGATAAACCACTAGTTTAGTTAAACTCGCACAAGCGCTCAGCACACTAGATTTATATGAAAATAGAGAGAATCCTCAGCTAATATTTTAACTTTATTAACTTATATTTATAGAATATTGCATATTTTCGATTTTAACTTCAGCCACTTTGGATCCGTCAGCTTACATTTTTATTTTTTAACATCATTTTAGTTATAAGTATTAAAAACATCGATGCTGAAATTTTTTAACTTTGATATAAAATATGTATTCATACTTATAAAATTTTGCATTACTTTGGTCTTAAACTCAGCCATTTTGGAGCCACCATTCCTTTATTAATTTCTTAAACACTAGATTCGTAATCAGGGACCTCGAGAACTTCTAACTGAATATTATCGGACCAGAATTTTTTCAAAATTATTATTACAAAACAGGTTTTTTTGGAAAAAAAATTAGCCAGCAAAAAAAGTGGTAGATAACTTTAAGATCCATTCAAGCCGAATCGACTTCCTTTTACCTTACTTTTTTCGTCCAAGTGCACCCCACTACTAACAAATTTTGTCTGCATCTCATCTCCTAACGAAATTAAATTTGAATGTGCTTTTAGCTAGGGCTAAGGAGCCTATCGGAACTTTATACGACTCATTCTCGACTGGCAATACGGTATAGTTCTGTAAAAATCCACCCAAAATGCCGAAAGATACGAGCTGCACCATCTTGTAGCCCATGCAGCTCCTTCTCCCACCTCCGAAGGGCAAAAAGTGATCCGGCTTCACGAAGCGGCCATCCTTGATGAATCTCTCGGGCAGGAATTGCTCCGGCCTGTCCCACAGCTTCTCGGACATGCTCAGATCGTAATTATTGAGGAATAATACTGTGTTTTTTTCTATTCTATATCCTGGAAAAGAAACGTACTTGAGTTGATATTCATTTTTTTATTGCCCTTATTTATATTAACGTACTGGCGAAGTTAAGCTAATGCTACTCTACCACTTAACCAGGACGGCGAGATGAGATACGGTCACCCATCGAGGTCTCGCCAGTGAAACCGGTACCGTACCTCACCTCACACATTTCTTTAACACAAACAAAAATACTAATTTCTAATAGTGCAACTTTAAAAGTATTTTCCGTCGACTGTGTATTTACGAGTTTGATTAATGTATACAAAATCGTTTATTAATGACCCCCATTAATGCATGATTTCTACAAAATCGTTTATTAATACCCCCATTTAATGCATGATTTCTAAAAATATCCAAATCAAAACGCCGTGTCATCAATATCTGTCACTGTCAAACTTGTAATTTTTCTCCATGAGTTAGAAAAAAAATTAGTTTCTGGTTCATATGGCAGAAATATAGTAGTTCAAGTTTAGTCCTGTCAACGGAGCGCTAAAATGACAAAAATCTCTAATGTGAGTGCTCATGAATGGATTTGTGCAATGTGTTTGTAATGACGTTAATAAAAAAGTTGAAATGATCGGAAGGGGTAGAAAATACCTCTTTTATCACGGGATTCGTAACTTGTAGAATTAGGTCAAAAATGAAAAAACAAACAATATATTTACCTTTTTTAGCCCAAAATACTCGTAACTTTTTTCGAAAATTGCATATTTTTCGAAATATGGCCACTCGAAAATTCCTAAAAGTGGGTGAGGGGAAATGTAAATGTTGAAAAAAAAAAACTGAAAAAATTCAGGTTAATGTATCATCGAAATACAAGACTTTTTTTTATTTGCAACTTTTTTGTAAAGTGCGTTTTCACTGAGTTTTTCATGAAAAACATGAAAAACCCCCTCTCTTTCAAATTGTGGTGCTTTAAAAATATGTAATTCAAAAATTTGAAAAAATTCAGACGTATGCATTGAGACCTTCTAAATATTTTTTGTCTCTTGGAATTTTTTTGTAACTTGCTAATTTTCCGAGTTACAAGCATGTTTTCACGATAAATAATGTACATTTTTTTATGTGTTATAATTGTAACTATATAAACTTATTTCAACCCTTTGAATACTAGAATATATAAATGACTTCAGTTTTGAGTAAAAATGATTATTTTACACATTGAGGTATAGATGGCGTTGCGATGAAAAGAAATTTTTCGCTCCTAGGAACGAAATGAGTTGCATTAGATGGAGAATTATATTTTAAGCAACTTTTTTAATATTAACAATTTTCGAAATATCACTGGTTTTCGAGATATTTGAACTTCAATGTAATTTTTCAAGTAACAAAAATCCATTTTTTTTCATGTCTACAATTTATAGTGTAAAATTTAGTAGAACATACAACATAAACATGACGCAAAAATTAGACAATACACAATAAATAAAAATGTTAAAATCTTTAATTTCCAAATAGCAGTTGCAGCCCCACCTTTGTTTTACTTGAAAAAAAATTATTTTCTGGTTTGAAATAAATGTTTCATTACCATCTAAATGAGCCTGATTCACTATGAAAAATGTCTCTAAGGACTTATTGTCTAAAATGAATTTTAAAAAAAGTTATGGCGATTTTTATATTCTAAAAAATTATATTGAAGTTCAAATATCTCAAGAACCAGTGATTTTTCGAAAATTGTTCATATTATAAAAGTTGCTCAGAATAGAATTCTCCATCTCATGCAACTCATTTCATCGTTCCTAGGATCGAAAAATTTCTTTGCATCGCAACGCCATCTATACCTCAATGTGTAAAATAACCATTTTTACTCAAAACTGAAGTCATTTATATATTCTAGTATACCTTTTACAGAATTCAAATATCGCTTTTGGTCATCGAGAAAATGGCGCCGGGAGTTTTAAGTGGGACACCCTGTATATAAATCACGCTCATTTTTCGAATTTTCATGTATTTTTTAATGGGCAAAAAATGTAGTACATTATTTATCCTGACAAACTGCCTGTAACTAGAAAAATGAGCAAGTTTCAAAAAAATTCCAAGAGACAAAAAATATTTAGAAAGCCTGAATGCATACTTCTGAATTTATTCAAATTTTTAAATCACATATAAAGTCTTGCATTTCGATGATGCATTCACTTGAATTTTTTCCATTTTTTTTTTACATTTCTCCTCTCCTACTTTTAGGAATTTTCGAGTGGCCATATCTCGAAAAAATATGCATTTTTCGAAAAAATTCACAAAAGCAAAAAATCTTAATTTGGTCCAAAAAAGGTAAATATATTGTTTCTTTTTTTCATTTTTGACCTAATTTTATAAGTTACGGAACCCGTGATAAAAGGGGTGTTTTCTACTTCTTCCGATCATTTCCTATTCTAATCAACTTTTTTATTAACGTCATTACAAACACTTTGCACAAGATTTCATCAAAATCCATTCATTAGCACTCAAATTAGAGATAACTGGACTAGTTAAAATATTGCATCTGCAAAAAAAATCATTGAAAATAATTTTTCTTGAGAAAATTGCAAAATTACTTCCACATCCAGTGGAAGTATAGTAACGACAAAAAAATTTTCAAAAATTTTTATTGTTCAAATAGGCTTAGAATGTCACGAAACGTCGAGATTTTAAGTTTGAGCGAAAAAAAATTTCTGTCTGTCGGTCTGTCTAACTTTTTTTGTGCGCACGATTACTCTGGAACCGTTTGAGATATTGACTTGAAATTTGGTACACATATGTACTTTAACGAGATCTAGAACTAGATTATATTTTCATCTTGTTCCGTCGAAGGGTTGGGGGGTAAATTGGGGGAAAATAGGCAAATCAAGCAGGTAAGAGTTTATAAAATTGGTATTTAGTATATACAAGAGAAGCTAAGGTCTCAAAAAATTTTGACATTAGCCACCACCATTATCACCCCCACCCCATTATTAAAGGGGATAAAAAAAATTGTGATTTAGTGTGTGTACAAGAACCAGAAACCTCAAAATGTTTTTTTCTTTCATCCACCTCCACTACCACCCCCTATCACCACCCCCACCCCACTACCGATGTGGGGATGGGTTTTTGGGGTAGAGGATTTCAAATATTATATTATTAAAGTTCCATAAACAATTATTTCCACATACAAAATGTTTTCATTGTGAGTGACTTGGATAAAAAAATCTGGATGTGGAAGTAGTGATTCCTTGGGCAGCGGTTTTTTTACTTATTTTTGCTTTCGCTTAATATTCCAGCCAAAAAGGGAAAATTAGAGGAAAAAAAACTGGTTTTGAAACTTGGCAGAGATGTTCATTAAGGCCCATTGTTAAACATGCTTAAAGTCCTAGCTGTATCTCTTGCGCTTGCGCCGCCATTTTGAAAAAATGGTGCTCAGATTAAGTTTTTTGCTTATATCTCGCTAACCATTAGAGAGTTCGAAATTATGTTTCCTATAAAAAATAAAGCTTATAAAATTCTCTAATTTATTGCCCGAATTTCAATAAAACCGGGCTTTTCACTTTTAAGTTATTTAGCATAAAGAGACATGACTGACGGAGAGGCAGACGGACAAACAAACGGACTGACAAAAAGATAGACCCTTCGCGGACATTTTGAAAGTTATTGCGAATTCTATGACAATACAATGATGAATTTTTTTCTTTAAGAGCGATACTTACAATTTTTGAAATGTGTCGATGCTTTCGTATTTCCAAAGAGTATAAAAATAGATACGAAAAAAATGCACGTAACATTTTTTTGTAGAGAATTTTATAAGCTTTATTTTTTATAAACATTATTTCGATGTCGCTAATGGTTAGAGAGATATAAACAAAAAACTGAAACAGAGCTCAATTTTTTCAAGATGGCGGCTCGAGCGCAACACTCTCAGTATGTTTAAAAGTATAGGATAGGATTTTGCAGAGTGAGGAAAAATATGCGTTAATTTTCGGTTAATTATAAATATTTAAAAAACCATAAATGGTATAATCTTTAAAATGGTTTCCAGTACTTTCCATTGCTCTAAGTTTTATAATAAATTTTGTATGTAGTTAAATGCTCTAATAATGAAATCAGGAACTATTTTCATTGATAAACTATAATATTCAAGTACTACAGAAATTCATTATAAAAAATATATATAGTTGTATTAGTTAGAATAACAGCAAATATCTAAAACAGTTTTAAAGATTATACTATTTATAATAAATCGAAAATACTGTATACTTTTCACTCTATATATGGAAAAACATTCACTGGATGTGTTTATTTTGACAATGCTACTTATTATTATTACTATTACTTTTTCAGTTGACACAAAATATGTAAAGAACACTTACCATCGATCGAGCTGTCTTGATTGGCAACCCTTGGGACAATGGGGGACGCAATTAATCTGATAGCCTCGAATATAGCAGCCTCCGTATAAGGCATCGCAGCTCTATCGCTTATAGTCAACTCCCTATCGCCAACAACCTGGTCGATCTCTTCCTGGATCCTCTGCTGAACCTCAGGTTCATTCACAAGGAACCCGAAAACCTTCACCAAGAAATTTCCCACAGCCGAGTGACCACCTACAATATCCTCCAACGTAAACAGCGCCGTGTCCCAGGGTAGCTCAGGACCATCTCCAGACTTCACGTACTTTATCAAACTCTCCACGTAGTCATTGGGTTCAGTCTCGATGTCGAAATTCTCAAACCGGCTCTCGATAACCGCGTCCTCGATGAATTCACGAATTTTGTGAGCCATCACGTTCATCTTCTCCAAGTTTTTCCAATGGAAAGGCATCAAAATGGGCAAGAAATCGGCGGCGTAACCCTGGTTGACTTCGTAGAAGATCTCGTCGAAGTTCTCGACCATCTCCACGAATTTCACGTCGGTGCTTTGGAAGTTCTTCGAGCAAAAGTGGTTGAGGAAAATGTTGGCGCACTGCTGTAGGATTAAGGGTTTGAGCTCGGTGGAGGTGTCAGGGACTATTTGGGAAACGATGGATCTTGTCCCGGAGGAAATCAAGTCCTCCAAGCTGTGAAATTTGTTGGTGAAAGCTCTGGGGAATGTGTAGGCCTTCAACATATCTCGACGGGCTTTTTGGGTCTGGGACCAATCGCAGAACGCCAGGGCTGCAAAATTACTTTTTTGTTAGCAAGTTTGCTGTTTTTTATATACTAAGCGTCCACGAAACTGGGTACCAGTGATTTGTTTGCATTTATTTTTCAACGCAAGCTGCTTGGTGGCTTATTACAAGTGTATATACTATGTTTAATGGCACACAATGGTTTATACTGGAGTCGAAATAAATTTTGAATGGTTTTAACTTGTTTAAGTGTGACAACATGTGCAATAAGTTCTGGATTAAATCTGTCAATTAGTTCATATAAAATTCAAACATGTATGTTGTAAAGTTAAATTTATCTGCCTATTATCTTTCTAATAATATGTTAATTTGAAAATAATATAAACATTAAAAATTACTTCTTTTAGATAATTTAGGAAATACGATGTAATAATGCATAAATGTTAGCAACTGTAGGTGAAACTATTCCTTTTACTTCCACATCCAGTGGAAGTACAGTAACGACAAAAATTTTTTTAAAACGTTTTTATTGTTCAAATAGGCTTAGAATGTCATGAAACGTCGAGATTTTAAGTTTGAAAAATCTGTCTGTCTGTAACTTTTTTGTACGCACGATTATTCTGAAACCGTTTAAGATATTGACTTGAAATTTGGTACACGTATGTAGTTTAACGAGATCTGGAACTAGATTATATTTTGATTTTATTCTGTTGAACGATTGGGGGGTAAATTGGTAAATCGACAAAGTAAGAGTCCATAAAATTGGTATTTAGTATATATAAGAGAAGCTGAGATATCAAACAATTTTTGAAAAATTTTTAACCCACTATTGAAGGGGGTGAAAAAAATTAAATTGTGATTTAGTGTGTGTACAAGAACCAAAGGCTTCAACTTTTTTTTACTTCATACACCCCCACTCCCACTAGGTGGGCGTATCGTTTTATGGGGTTTTGGGGTAGACGATTTCAAATATTATTATTAAAGTTCCCTAAACAAATTTTTCTCATTGTGAAATTTGGATGGAATATCTGGATGTGAAAGTAGTGATTACTAGGGCGGCGGTTTATTAACTAAATCTTTCTGCCTTTTAGCGCAAAATATTTATCCAAACGCATAAAAATAAAAAAAATATTTCAAAATTTCAATCGCTTATTGTTTAAGTGCATGGGCTCGTAGAATATATTTTTTTCAAAATATAAGTCTGTACATGTACTTTACAATATTAAGAAAAAAATGTCTACTTCATTTAAATGTTTTTCTGGAATTTGTTTGAAATTTTCGAAATTACAAGCAAATTCAAATAAATGGATATTTTATGAAACCAAAAACAATAAACGAATTATGAAAATAGTTGAAAAAAAAATATTTAAAAAAAATGCTCTGCTTGCATTTGGGGCAGAGATACGTTAGTTTTTGAGCATATACATAAACAAATTGATATTTCTTATTGAAATTTGGACTGGTGGTTCTCAAATGATTATATTTTTGTCCCAGTTGGTTAGAAATAATTCAAAACTACAATTTTTTAAATTACACCAACTAACGCATCTTAGAGGATATAACGCATGGTTCACACGAAAAATTTCTCTCCCCCACTCCTCGAATTTTGCGACGAGGCATCTAAGATAACTAATACAATATCTCCCTAAATTTTCATCGTACCGGGACGTTTTTTTTAATATTACCTGCTCGTCTTTTTTCTTAAACTTTCACTTAATTTAGCATAAACCACTTTGTTTAAATTTTGCTTTAAAAAAATACAATGCATTTCAAATTTTATTATAAATTTTTCTATATTTGTGTTAATTTTTAAGTTGCTTGCTTTTTGTACGTACATTTTGGTTGTTTACTTTTCAATTATTAACTATTGATAAATAAAATGACGCGATATGAAATTTGGTGGAGAAAGTAAAAAAATATTTTGAGGTTTCTGGTTCTTGTATACACACTAAATCACATTTTTTTTCATCCCCTTTAATAATGGGGTGGGGGTGGTAATGGGGGTGGCCAATGCCAAAATTTTTTTTGAGACCTTAGCTTTTCTTATATATACTAAATACCAATTTTATGGACTCTTACCTGCTTGATTTACCTATTTTCCCCAAATTTACCCCAATTTATCCCTCAACCCTTCGACGGAACAAGATGAAAATATAATCTAGTTCTAGATCTCGTTAAAGTACATATGTGTACCAAATTTCAAGTCAATATCTCAAACGGTTCCAGAGTAAACGTGCGCACAAAAAAAGTTACAGACCGACAGACAGACCGACAGACAGAAATTTTTTTTTTTTCGCTCAAACTTGAAATCTCGACGTTCCATGACATTCTAAACCTATTTGAACAATAAAAATTTTTAAAAAATTTTTTGTCGTTACTATACTTCCACTGGATGTGAAAGTAATAATCTACCAACATTTAATAAGGAGGATATTAAAGCTTGAATTATATACTTTGAGATATTGTATTGGGTTTCTACCTGAGCAACTAACAATAAAAAAACTGAACAAACTTTTAATATTACTGATACAATAAAAAAAATACGATTTGAATTTGAACCAAAAACGTTTGCAATCTGCATCCAAACAAAACAAAAAATCAGAGATTTAAGATTCGTGAACACGCTTGGCAGAACAGACATAGAATACAAAACATTCTAATGAAACTTTGAGAAAGGAAACAGATTCAGTTTTCGAAACGTCAACAATATACACTGTTTTCATATTTTTATTTTTTTTAATCCATTTGCCTTAAAACATTCTCTAACTGTTCTCTTGAGGAAAAAGTCACAGGTGTAAAAGTTTAAAAATGAAAAAGGGAAATCTTTCACAGGATAATGAAACTGGTATCATCGAGAGATGATAGATTAGAGAATATTATTTAGGTATTAAGCTAATCACATCTTCACACTTTTTATTTATTAGAAAAATACCTACTTTCTGCATATTGTTGCCCTAATCTGAACACGTTAATATACTAGTTAAGTAATACTTTAAAACACTCATTATTGGAGAACCAATCAAAACAACTACTCTTCTAGCTAATATTGACGAAGTATTGAATTACATGATAGGATTCTTAGCATTTTAAAGAAAGGAAAAAAAAAAATATATATATATATATATATATATATATATATATATATATATATATATATATATCGAAAATACTTAAATCATTTATTTAAATTCAATCATTCACTCATTTTTATTTAATATGAAATTATCTACTTTCTGTATATTGATACCTTAATCGGGTCACGCTAATGTACTACTTAGGAAAACACTTTAAAACACTCATTATTGGAAAACCAACCAGAACAACTACTCTTCTAGCTAATACTGACGAAGTATTGAATTGCATGACAAGGTTTCCTGGCATTTTAAGGCAAAAAATATATTGAAAATACTTCAAAATCATTTTTTGAAATTCAGTCATTCACAACAATTATTTCTGAAACTTTACTTCTATTTCAACTCTAGAAAAGTTGTACAAGTTTTTCCGAACTTCTTAGTTCCCATCAGTAGAGTACAGAAGCACTCATTCATTATTTACAAGAATGTTCTTGACTTATTTTTAAAATTATTTTTTATTTATTTGTTTTCATCATGATTAGAGAATATTAATTAAGGTATTAGGCAAATCACAACTCACACACTCTTTTACTTATTATGAAAATACCTATTTTCTGTATAGTGTTGCCCTAATCTGGGTATGCTAATATACTAGTTAGGTAAATACTTTAAAACACTCATTATTGGAGAAACAATCAAAACAACTACTCTTCTAGCTAATACTGACGAAGTATTGAATTACATGATAGGATACTTAGCATTTTAAAGAAAGAAAAAATATATATGTCGAAAATACTTAAATCATTTATTTAAATTATTAGTAGATTATTTAATATAAAAACATGAACTACAAATTGAAGTTATTTTCAAAAAAACTGCAAAGAGTATACTATAGAAAGTTCTACAATTATATAAAAACTTGTTGGATTTTTATAATCTAATTGATGATACGGATGTTGATTTATTTTTTATGTTATGGCTACCAACAAATGGCTTTATAATTTAATTGTTTTAATTCATAGTAAAATATGAGGTGATTGCAAGCTATAACAATGCAGACCTAACATGTGGTGTACCCAGTTTCGTGATCACCCTGTACAAACAACAACACCCCATCTACTTACAGTTTTCTTTGTTTCCGGAGAAGAGTTGCTGGTACCTCTGAAAGTTAGGCCTGGAATCGAAATGGTGTCCTTTGGTCACCAACGCCTCCCTGATGTTCCTCTGGCCGTTGACCACCACACACTTAACAGCACCCAGTTGAAGGCTAACCACGTCCCCATACTTCTTACCCAGATGGCTGAACGCCTGGTACGGCACCTCGTATCCTCCCAGAAGGTGCAGGTGGCCTATTATCGGTATTCTTCTAGGCGTCGGGGGTTGACGAAGACCATCATCAGACCTCTTCGTCCTCGGCGTTTTCTGCTGGTAGACATAGCAAATGTACGCTAGCGCGACGGTGATGACGGCGAAAAGGGCCGCCGTGATCGAAGGGATTGCCGTTGCTGTAAACATGTCGTCGCACTGCACTGTGTACCTTGGGGGCTTTACAAAAGATACCACGGTGGTAGAGAACAACGGTTGTGCTATACCAAACGTTGTCTGCTGGTCTCCGGTCGGATATGGGCTTTTATAGTTTAGATTTACATTAGATGATACATTTATTCATTGTATTTATTATGCATACTTTTCGAACTGATGGGTCGGTTGCGTGTATAGTCCGGTGCTTTTAGTACCCGTAAAGGAAAAAATCTGAAAGCTATTTACGCGAAACTTCCCTCTTTTGTTTATTAATACTACCACTTTTCCCTCTTCATGCCCAAATAACAATATTAGTTTTAAAAATATTCTAAAAGTTTAAGACTGCCCCTATCAACGTAAATAGTCTGGAAGTACTCTATAAAACCGATTTAAAACCTTATAAGGGTAAAGGTACACCTAGAGAAAGCCCTTTCTGCATGCCTATTTTTAAAATTACTAATAAATCTTTCGAGTTTTGATGAATTATCTAAACCTTTACTAGAATATCTGAAAAGTATTGTAAAACCATTAGGTAGAGGAATTGGGAGGAGTGGAATTGATAACAATCCTGCAGCTTTCATCGTTGATGAAGCAACAGAAATTATCGTGTTGACTTTTGCAGAAGTGAATCCTACTGCTTCTACTAGAGATATTGGCCACGAGGTGCAAATTACTCATGAATCAGCAAGAAAGATTCCCAAAAAAATATCGTTTAAATATCAAGTGCACCAGCATTTGTACTAAGATGATCCGAAGATTGGGTTATTATGACTGGTTACTTCAGAACAATACAGCTAACGCGAATTTTGTTTCTTTGAAATTGTTTTCTGATGAGTCAAGATTCACCAACAATGAAATGCTCAATAAATAAAACAATAGATATTGGGCGCAGGAAAATCAACATTTACTTAATGAGGCAAGGTAATTTTCAGGAAAGATTTGCAGCAAATGTGTGGGTTGGGGCGATTGGAAGAATTATTGCACCTATTTTCTTTCAAAGACCTTTGGCAGGGCAGAGATTTAGAATTCCTACAAAATGATATTGACTTATCACTTCCAGTTTCTGAGCAAATGTATTTCCAACAAGATGCCGCACCGCACGAGTTATGGCCCATTCAGTGAAGTAATTGCAACATATGGACCTGTACGTTGGCCTGCCCGCTCACCAGATCTAAGCATTTTAGATTTCTTTGTGTAGAGTTATGTGAAAGAACGAGGTTTTTATACATCCCCTCAAACACTTAAAATTTTACAAAATCGTGTCAGCAAAGTTTTTGCAAGTAGAACTCCTGCTATGTTGCGAAATGTCCTGCGAAACACCATAGACGAGCCAAAAAATGTCAAGAAGAGGGAGGATGTACTTTGAACATTGGCCACCATATGTTTTTTTATTGTTAAAATAAATCATTTCGGATAGCACACTCCTATTATAGACCGTGGGATAGTGAGATTTTTTCAAACGTTTGGTTCCTATCTAGCCTTTTGGGAGCCTTTTGTGCCTGATTTGTACTAACCATTTTCGTGTTTATCAAACGGTTATCCAGGGCCCCTCAGCGGAAAACACAAAAGCAAATTTCATGAAAATGAGCAATTTCAAACGTTTTGTTCCTATCTGGCGTCAAGTTAGATTTACGTTTTAAAGAAAAACATCCGACGGAAGCTTAGCGCCAGACAAATTCCGTGGGTCCGAAGGCCCGAAATTTCAATCCGAAGTTGTAAGAAAAATGGTCAAAATCAAACGATTTGGTTCTTATCTGGGAATTGTATATATAGGAAAATAGATTATAACGCGATATAACAAACGCCAGACAAATTCCGAGGACCCAACAGTGAAAAAATTATTGTTCAAGTTGTCAACTATTCCGCGAAAATCAAACGATTTACATTCGTCTGGCATTTGTTTTTTTGTTAATATTAGGCAATAAGTAGTTTCAATTTAAGATTCCCAGATGAATTGGCTGGGTCCTCTGGATAGCCAGACAAAAAGAAAAGCGCGAAAAAAATGCCATTTTTCAAACGATTTATTCCTGTCTGGCATTTGAATTTTGAAAAGATATGTTAATAAATAAGCCATATTTCTAGTCCCAGATAAAAAGCTTGGGCCCAGACGTAGATATGTTGAGCGAAAGTATCGAAAAATCAAAAAACAGTCGTGTAAAAATTGATGCATTTTCAAACGATTTACACTCGTCTGGGATTTGTTTTTTAAAAAGATACGTCAATAAACAAACCATATTTTAAGTGCCAGACAAAAATCTGGGGCGCAGCTATAGATATATCGCAAATTTTGAGGTTCTACAGTTGGCAACTTTTTAATCTTGGCTCCTACGCCAAAAGACTACTCTAGCTAATTTAAATAGAATGAAATTTGCTAAAACTCTTTTTTTAATTTTTTGAGTTCAGACAAAAATGAAGGAATTAGAGGGGGCGGGATTTGGGACTTTTTTTTTTCGGTAAAATTTCTCCATTTTGTCACCGTAATTAATCGGTAATTAATTGAAATCGATCTCATATATGATGTTTATTTAATATCATGTACTACTTTGACGCTTCGTTAATCTCGGTCCTTCGAAACAAAGGTTTCTGAGAAACATTTTTTTTTTTTAGATTTACATACACTATAGGAAAACGTGTAATTTCCTACATTTCCTTGAATATCTCGATAATTATTGTTTTTTTCGAAAAATTTGTAGATAGCTTATGTAAAGAAAACTGATTGAGCTTTCCGACACTTTTTTACATTTTTCTCTAACATAAAGAGCAAAAGACCAAATATAGGGACGTCTCAAAGCCAACCGCCGCCACCCAGTCTATTAATTAGGGTGAAGACGTACCGCTCGGCTAAAGTACACCATCTGTGGGAACCCACGCGAGACTAGTTTCTCGATCTGACGTCACAGTGCTTTTCGTGAAGAGTAGCCAGGATTTCAACTTTAATTATTTATTGCAAAGTAAGTACTGCGATTTAAGAGCTGATATTCGGTGTGGCGTGTTCTTATACATAAACACACACTTTAATGAATTAAGAAAAAAATGGGCAAGTTCCCCATAAGCAAACGATAAATAAAAACCACTCCGGGACGAGCGGGGAGTATAAAAAGCAGCGACGCTCGCAAGCAATGCATACCACATATGTTTATACCAAATCGCATCTTGCGTGTCTTATGTCGCGTGCATTAAAATGAGAGAAGAAATCACTTTTGTGTGGTTGGCTACCTACGCCAAGGGAGAATGAAACAGGTACGGACTTACCAGGACTCTCAGTTTCAGATATGGTATAGTGCAGAGTTGTAAATTATATATCAATATGTAATAATTTATATTTGTCTTTTTGCTAGTATGTAACTTATTTATTGTAAATATTATTCGATCGAGGGATTATGAATGTGAAAGTGACAGTTATATTGATTCCAGTGATAAAGAAAATCAAATTCCAAATGAGTTTCAAATGAGAAAAAAACGGTATTTCAAGGGCGGATCTGGACCTTGAGCTTGTAGGGGGTAACATAGCCGCGTGTTGAAAATAAAAAAAATGTTTTTCCTCGAAAATTAAAATTCATGAGCGGGGGGAGAAAACCTCAAAAAAAAAATTATAAACACAACTAAATAGAATATATATTCAAACATATAAAATAAAATAATAAAAATTATGAAATTTTAAAATAAAAGTTGATTGTTTACGGAATCTTGGGGGGTAATTACCCCCGATACCCTCCATAAATCCGCGCTTGCGGCATTTAAGTAGTGACGCGAAACAAATTTGTTTAAATGTGTATAATACTCTTTTACAATGACAAGCTAATGAAATGCCAGACGAGTGTGATCGTTTGAAAATGCATCGATTTTTACACGATTGTTTTTTGATTTTTCGATACTTTCACTCAACATATCTACGGCTGGGCCCAAGCATTTTGTCTGGGACTTGAAATATGGTTTATTTATTACCATATCTTTTTAAAATCCAAATGCCAGACAGGAATAAATCGTTTGAAAAAATGGTTTTTTTCGTGCACTTCTTTTAAGATTTAAAATATGTTTGGCCCACGCTTTTTGTCTGGGACTTGAAATATGGTTTATTTATTACCATATATTTTTAAAATCCAAATGCCAGACAAGAATAAATCGTTTGAGAAAATGGCTATTTTTCGTGCACTTCTTTTAAGATTTAAAATACGTTTGGCCCACTAAAAATGTCTGTGAATGATACAATACATTTTCATTTTGGTTAATTTTTACAAAAAAAAATAATTTTATATGAGAACCAATCGTTTGATTTTCGCGGAATAGTTGACAACTTGAACAATATTTTTTTCACTGTTGGGCCCTCGGAATTTGTCTGGCGTTTGTTATATCGCGATAATTATAATCTATTTACCTATATATACAATTCCCAAATAAGAACCAAATCATTTAATTTTGACCATTTTTCTTACAACTTCGGATAGAAATTTCGGGCCTTCCGGCCCAAGGAATTTGTCTGGCGATAAGCTGTTTTTC
Source organism: Rutpela maculata (assembly GCA_936432065.2). Taxonomy (NCBI): domain Eukaryota; kingdom Metazoa; phylum Arthropoda; class Insecta; order Coleoptera; family Cerambycidae; genus Rutpela; species Rutpela maculata. The sequence continues at coordinate 2,256,182 of OW386292.2, read as the reverse complement.
TTTAAAATGTAAGTCTAATTTGACGCCAGATAGGAACAAAGCGTTTGAAATTGCTCATTTTCATGAAATTTTCTTTTCTGTTTTCCGCTGAGGGACCCTGGATAACCGTTTGATAAACACGAAAATGGTTAGTACAAATCAGGCACAAAAGGCTCCCAAAAGGCCAGATAGGAACCAAACGTTTAAAAAAATCTGTCACTATCCCACGGTTTATTACTTGAAACGTTGTTTTGTTGACAAAATGAATGTTTCGAATCTAGTTTTATTCAATTCCACGGCATACTTACAGGGGCGGACTGACAACAGTTTAGCGGCGCTGGATCTTAGAACTCGCAGACCACTTATTACTCTATTAGCCGGTCATCTTGCCAAGCAGCCGGCGCCAGCGGCACACTATTGGAGCGGGCCACCGGGATTCGTCCCGGTGTCCCGGTGGGCCAGTCCGCCCCTGCATACTTACGTGATAAGCGTATTTTAATTATTATCCGCCATGGAACTTGTATATTTTAGTTAATTCAAACCGATTTTCGATTTGAAGATATCAATGGATTTGTCGTGAAAATTAGTTTTTAACTATAATGGCAATGGATGTCTAAAAGATGCTGCAATTTGAAAAAGTTGACATAATTACAAATGAGTGATTTCGGAAATTTTGGTTTGTCGTAGCTACTAAATCAATTCGAAAAATCTCACGTTTACATTTTTTTCTTATTGTTGGTTCATTTGATTGATATGAATTCATTCACTTCTAGATGCAAAAATTAAAATAGCCCTAAAGAAATCAAGTAAAAATGTTTGAATACGCAGTCGTACCTACTTAAAATCCTCTCTGGAATCCAAAAATGTAAAAATATACAGGGTGTTCTATTTAAAATTTCAAAGTGGGGAAATTTCCGACGAAACCGCAAGCTATGGAAATGTGTCAAATTACGAACAATTTGCCGTCTTTGATCTAAGACTTATATCTTGAAAGCTCTGGAAAATATACCTTGTCTAATGATTCCGTTGACACTCGGTATATACTTAATTGTACCCAATTGTTTTTTATTTACATTGACAATGGCTTGTAACTTTTTAATAAATAATTCTGAAATCATTTCTATAACTGTAGTGACGAAATTTCTTTAAATATATGTATTTTCTACAGTTTTCTGAAATAAACATTATTTATAATCAGAAAATGTATTTATTGAATTATAAATAATGGTACAAAAGTGTAAAGTTTAATTTAAAGTATAGAAAAATGCAGCTTTCTTGAACTACCTTCTTTAAACGATACATGTTTTGCCTAAATGAACTGGACTAATACCGCCTTTGTTCTGTCTCTATTTGTAAGTTTTTGATGCACGAACAAATGAAGAAATTGTCGTGTGAGTTTGACTGGCAATACCGGAAGCTGTAGAAGCCTTTCTGGAAATCGATGATTAAATGCATAAGACCTAGTTAAGGCGTTTTTCTGGAATTTTGACTGCAATGTTAAGGAGAAAGTTGCGTTGGTACCCAAATTATTTTGAGGAATTCTATGCCTAATTTATCAGGGTTAATGGGACACGTACTGGCAGGGAAAGTGGACTCTGGCGCCGTTAAGCTACCACAAACCTTCATTAATTCAAAGTATTCTTAATTCATAAAAATCGGTTAAGTATGAATTGAATTCGCGCTTGACGAAGTATGTATTTTTTGGTTTTTCAGAATTTTGATTTTAAATGGTGCCTATGCAGACCTGAAGTTTACCATTTAAATTGCGATTTTTTTAATAATTGTTCAGGCTTAGGGAAAATCTTGCATTAAACTTATAGGACTTAGAGAGGACTATCCAACGAAGAATTTGATGTATATACATGTGGGTTTGTCGCCCCTAACACACCTCTACGGTGCCCCGAAAGCTACCCTTAAATCAAAAAATGTAAATTATTCAGGGAATTGACACTTTTGAGCACTTTATTCTCGTTTTTTCTTAAAAAATTATTACTATTGGTGTAATGGAATATCTATCAACATTTTTTTTGTCAATTTTCATTTATTTAAACAAATTCCATTTGTTTAAATATTTTTTTTTCTCGAAAATTCGTCAAAAATCCTGTTTTCTGAGATCGAACTGGCACTCTATTATTACTTCCACATCCAGTGGAAGTATAGTAACGACAAAAAATTTTTTTAAATTTGTATTGTTCAAATAGGCTTCAAATGTCATGAAACGTCGAGATTTTAAGTTTGAGCGAAAAAAAAAATTCTGTCTATCTCTCTGTCGGTCTGTCTGTAACTTTTTTTTATGGGCACGTTTACTCTGGAACCGTTTGATATAATCTAGAACTAGATTATATTTTCATCTTGTTCCGGCGAAGGGTGGGGGGGTAAATGGGGGTGAATTTGGGGTAAATGGGTAAATCAAGCAGGTAAGAGTCCATAAAATCGTTATTTAGTGTATACAAGGGAAGCTAAGGTCTCAAAAAAAAATTTGGCATTAGCCACCCCTATTACCACCCACACCCATTATTAAAAGGGTTGAAAAAAAAAATGTGATTTAGTATGTGTACAAGAACCAGAAACCTCAAAATAATTTTTTACTTCATCCACCCCCACTACCGAGGTGGGGTATTGTTTTATGCAGTGCTGGCTCTAGGGGGGGGCGAAGCGGGCGGCTGCTCGGGGCGGCAAAATTCTAGGGGCGCACAGTGGGGCAAATAGCTCATTTTTTGGACAAGCGATAATTCCCAAGCCTGGAATTAATGAAATTTAAAAAATTTTTTTTTAAACTGTTATAAAATTGCCTTTAATTCTATCGAGCCCGAATTTTGAAATTTCAAAATTAAAGGACTTAAATTTTGAAAGTAAATTAAAATTTTATCAAAAAATTGTTTAAAATTATAAAAAATTGTTACTTGGGGGGTTTTTTTGGTTTCTAATCTCATTTCTGATCCCCGAATTTTGCCATTCAAAAAACCAAGATAGCGGATCTAATATGGCGGCCATAATATTTTTTTAAATGAAATGTACATCCACAAACTGTTAAAAATTGTTACTTAGGACTTTTAAGGGTTTCTGATCGAGAATCTGAAATCTAAATTACGTAATATCGTAATCCAAAATGGCGAATCCAATATGGCGGCCATAATATTTTTTTAATTGACATGTAAATGCGCAAATTGTTAAAAATTGTTACTTGGGGGTTTTAGAGATTGCTGATCATGAATCTGAAGTCCAAATTACGTAATATCGAAATCCAAGATGGCGGATCGAATATGGTGTCCGTAAGTTAAAAAAGAATGGCAAATCAAGAAGGAAACTGTTAAAATTTGTTTTTCGTTTTGAAGTTACACTGAGAGTAACTTTACAAATGTGAGCAATGTGATATATTTTTAGTGCATATCCAGATTTAAATATCTCATAAGAAAAGAGGAAATATTAATTATTTCATTTTAGCACATACTGGAAATGCAACCCTAGAATTCAAAATTACGAAATTTTAACTGCGGAATCAGAAACCTCTAGGAACTAATTTTTAATGATTTTTGCATCTACGTCTTATTTTTTTTGTTTAATTTATAACAGCTATATTGAATCCGATATTATGGTTTCCAAAGTGACGAAACTAAAATATCCGAAACAAGATTAGCGAATTAAGCCCGTGATTAAAAAATTTTAGCAATTTGCGTATGTACATTTCATTTAAAAAATATTGTGGGCGCCATATTGGATCCGCCATATTGATTCCGCCATCTTGGATTACGATATTACGTAATTTAGATTCATATTCATCGTCAGAAACCCTTAAAAACCCTGAGTAACGTTTTTTATCAATTTGCGCATGTACATTTCATTTAAAAAAATATGGCCGCCATATTGGATCCGACATCTTGGATTTCGATATTACGTAATTTGGACTTCAGATTCATGATCAGCAATCTCTAAAACCAAGTAACAATTTTTAACAATTTGCGCATTTACATGTCAATTAAAAAAAAATTATGGCCTCCATATTGGATTACGATATTACGTAATTTATATTTCAGATTCTCGATTAGAAACCCTTAAAAGTCCTAAGTAACAATTTTTAACAGTTTGTGCATGTACATTTCATTTAAAAAAATATTATGGCCGCCATGTTGGTTTTTTGAATCGCAAAATTCGGGGATCAGAAATGAGATTAGAAACCAAAAACCCCCCCAAGTAACAATTTTTTATAATTTTAAACAATCTTTTGTTAAAATTTTAATTTACTTTCAAAATTTAAGTCCTTTAATTTTGAAATTTCAAAATTCGGGCTCGATAGAATTAAAGGCAATTTTATAACGAAGAGTTAAAAAAAAAAAATTTTAAATTTCGTTAATTCCAGGCTTGGGAATTATCGCTTGTCCAAAAAATGAGCTATTTGCCCCACTGTGGGGCGGCAAATTCTTCAAATCCACAGTTACCAAAAAATATAAAAAAGCTAGGAAACAATTGTTTCACTAATATAGTAATAGTAATGTTAACTTTATATAAATAATTTGTTATTGTTAGTTTTTTTTGTACATAAAGTAAGTTACATACATACATTCTATTTCTTATATGTGATTTTTTTTCTTATCTAATTTCTGTGGTGTGGTATTTTTTTTTTAAGTTTCAATACGGTTAATTTTTTCAATTATTTTATTTTACCCTTTTAAATGCAGTAATCATATTGCTGAAAATCCAAAAGTTGCTGTAAACCTTATAACTAAAAAAACAAACCATCAAGAATATTCAGTAGGTGACTCTTAAAATGTTATAAAAGATAACGGACTGAAACGATAGGGTCAGGCGGGGTAAAAGTGAGACAGACAGGTAGCAGGGTAAATAAAAGACAAGGTGATATCCAACCCAGATTGAAATAAACTAAACTTAATTTTTTATTCAAGTTTGTTTTGTACATTCAGAACTGTTTTATGTTATCCAAACAGGTCATATGACTACTGTTAATGCGGGAAAAAATATTATTCAGTAAACTCTTTAATTCACTTTTAAAAAATTTTTGAACGCACCTTAGTACTTTTTTGGGGATTTTATAGTTTCTCTATTTGCATTGTCCGTATTTGGCAAACGTCAACTAGAAGTGTCATACTTCACATTTTGTGATCAAGTTTATTAATCTGCTAGTTTTAAATCATCAAAAATTTGATTTAAACGAAAAAATCAAAAGCGGGGTAAAAAAGAGACTAAAGAGACCAAATGGGCAGACTGAAGCAGGCACATTTCAGCTTCCTAATTTAGCTAGCTCTTCTGCAAGCCCCTTCTTGTTTAGTAAAAAAATATGAATAAATTACATATAAAAGAAAAAACCCTCCTCGGTCTTATTTTTGTACTTCCATTTGTACGACGTCAATAAGAATGGGAATAAATCACGTGTCTTTCATTTGCCCTCCACTGTTTTTTTTACCCCACTTGGAGGGTAAAAATGAGACACTGTTTATTTTTGTTTATCAATTAACGGTACTTTTTAGTAAAAATATACATAGAAATATAGTTTTTCCTGTCATTTTTATATATGATACAAATTTTTCATTAAATATGACTCGATTCTAAGCAACCTAAAAATTGAAAGATGTCATTTTGCCTGACCCTGATGTTATTTATATAAGAGAGGGGCGGCACAATGAAACTGTGCCCGGGGTGGCAAAATACCTGGAGCCAGCCCTGGTTTTATGGGTTTTTGGGGTAGAGGATTTCAAATATTATATTACTAAAGTTCCATAAACAATTATTTCCACATACAAAATTTTTTTGTTGTGAGTGACTTGGATAGAAAATCTGGAAGTAGTGATTCCTTGGACAACGGTTTTTTTAAGTGACATTAGTTTATTTTCAAATATTTTTCAATTGTTTAATCAATCAATTATTATTTATTTTCAACTTTTTTTCTTCAAATTATGCTAGAAAAGTCAGCTTTTTTGTAATAGACCCATAACATTTTATGTTTTAGATATATTATCCAATAACCCTCGTTTAAATAAATTTACTTTGTTTAAATAAATTATGGCTTGGTAAAGATATGTAAATTATGCATTATGATTTTTGACGAATTATCGAGAAAAAAATATTTAAACAAATGGAATTTATTTAAATAAATGAAAGTTTATGAGATAATATAGGTAGGATATCTAAAACATAAAATGGGTCTATTACAAAGAAAGCTCTCTCTCTCTCTCTCTCTCTCTCTCTCTATAAAATTAAGTTATTTTTGGACCACCCGAGACTGTGGGCATGGGCTATTCACAACAAAACAGACCGATTTACAGATAGTTCAAATTGAAAATTTCATGCAAAATTCATTTTTGCAGGGGCATTTAAACTCACCTGCAGGTCACTTTATCGCGCAGTAACAGCAAAACCTAAAATTACAGTTGTTATAATAGGGCAAGTAATACCCCATTTAAAAAGTCTTCCTCTCTTGAATACCACATAACAAAAACAATTCTATCGATTCATTTTCAAGATATTCCAAATTAGTGTTTGTCAAGTCGGGTTAAAAGTAACCCTGGGCTAAAGTAGAGAGGTAGAGGTAACTTAGCCCGAGCTTCAAGGTGGGGGTTATCTCTGTTAGCCCGAGGTTAACCTAAAAATTTTATGTTTGCTGTTGGCAGATGGGTGAAACGTCAAAGTTATTTTTTGGTTAAATTATTAAAAATGGAAGCTTTCGACGAAATAAGCGAAGATGAAGCAGATATTTTAGAATTTTTGGAATACGAAAGGCATGCTTAGTTCTCTAATGTAGCTAAAAAGCATATTTTATGTTGAAATCTATATGGACATTCTAAATTTTGTGATACCAACTTTGTTGTGAAAAAAAATATATGAAAAAAAAATTTGTATTGTACAAATCGTTCAGCTTCTTTGTCCCTGCAAGATATTGTATTAGTTTTTTTACTTCCACATCCAATGGAAGTATAGTAACGACAAAAAAATTTAAAAAAATTTTTTTTGTTCAAATAGGCTTAGAATGTCACGAAACGTCGAGATTTTAAGTTTGAGAGAAAAAAATTTCTGTCTGTCGGTCTGTCTGTCTGTCGGTCTGTCTGTCGGTCTGTCTGTCTGTAACTTTTTTTGTGCGCACGTTTACTTTGGAACCGTTTGAGATATTGACTTGAAATTTGGTACACGTATGTACTTTAACGAGATCTAGAACTAGATTATATTTTCATCTTGTTCCGTCGAAGGGTTGGGGGGTAAATTTGGGGAAATAGGTAAATCAAGCAGGTAAGAGTCCATAAAATTGGTATTTAGTATATACAAGAGAAGCTGAGGTCTCAAAAAAAATTTTGGCATTAGCCACCCCCATTACCACCCCCACCATTATTAAAGGGGATGAAAAAAAATTGTGAATTAGGGTGTGTACAAGAACCAGAAACCTCAAAATGTTTTTTACTTCATCCACCCCCACTACCACCTCCTATCACCACCCCCACCCCGCTACCGATATGGGGTATCATTTTATGGGTTTTTGGGGTAGAGGATTTCAAATATTATATTATTAATGTTCCATAAACAATTATTTCCACATACAAAATTTTTCCGTTGTGAGTGACTTAGATAAAAAATCTGGATGTGGAAGTAGTGATTCCTTGGGCAGCGGTTTTTTTTTATACAAAACCCCTTAGCAAAGAAATATGGTGAGGGCATTCTAGCTTATAACAAGTTTTTGGCTGTTACGCAAACGACCCAATAAATTAGGCACTAGATAAGAAAACTGCATTATTACCTTTTCTGTCAATTGGTATATAATTTAAAACTATTATTTATTTAAATAAAGTCGCCAGTGGCTGCATAGACAAAACAATGCATATAATTGCATTATAACTTATTTTTAATAATATTATATTGAAAGCCCAATATTTTCACTATTTTTTATTCCATAACACATTAACAAAAAAAATATATAAATAATGGTAAAATTAACAAAAAATATTTAACAGAAAATAAAATAACTAAATTATAGTACCTACTTAATGAAAGTAAAATTTAAATTAAATAACTTAATTGCAACATGCTACACATGAACATAATTTTGAACATTTTGAATTTTTTAAAAAACATTTGCACTTAGGCCCACAAATTTTGCATTTACATTTTAACAATACATTTGATGAAATGTTCTCATTTTTGGCACTAGTCCAGAGGGGCATCCATTTATCATTATCCATAGTCCATCCCCATTTGGATGGACATGGGAGTTCTATGATCGCTTGACTGAGCTTACTCCAAACAAATCCTGCTTGATAAATACATCTATTGATATGAATTGACAAGACATTCATTGTTGGGTGTAAGTTCCCAACAGTAGGGCTATTTTTGTGAAAATAATTGCATTCCACAAGGTCTATTTCATCTGTGTCGGAATACTTATCATAGATTATTATGACAAATTTTGACAGCATTCTTAATTGATCATTATTTGGTTGCTTGGGATCTGTAATCAAATCTATGAAAGTGGCGGTGACATCCGGAAAAGATTCCCAAGCTTCCCAACACTTCTTTTTACTTCCACATCCAGTGGAAGTATAGTAACGACAAAAAAAATTTTGTTGTTCAAATAGGCTTAGAATGTCATGAAACGTCGCGATTTCAAGTTTGAGCGAAAAAAAAATTTCTATCTGTCGGTCTGTGTGTCGGTCTGTCTGTCGGTCTGTAACTTTTTTTGTGAGCACGTTTACTCTGGAACCGTTTGAGCTATTGACTTGACATATGTACTTTAATGAGATCTAGAACTAGATTATATTTTTATCTTGTTCCGTCGAAGGGTAAATTTGGAGTAAATAGGTAAATCAAGCAGGTAAGAGTTCATAAAATTGATATTTAGTATAGACAAGAGAAGCTAAGGTCTCAAAAAAAATTTTGGCATTAGCCACCCACATTACCACCCCCACCCCATTATTAAAGGGGATGCAAAAATGAGTGATTTAGTGTGTGTACAAGAACCAGAAACCTCAAAATATTTTTTTACTTTATCCACCCCCCCCCCTCCCACCCCCACTCCTACTACCGATATGGGGTACCGTTTTATGGGTTTTTGGGGTAGAGGATTTCAAATATTATATTATTAAAGTTCCATAAACAATTATTTCCAGATACAAAATTTTTTCGTTGTGTGACTTGGATAGAAAATCCGGATGTGGAAGTAATGATTCCTTGGGCAGCGGTTTTTATTCTACGACGTGTTTATAATGTTTGTTATTTTAATTAATATGATGAAAAATTGAGGTCTCTGCCTAACGTAACTATCCCACACATAAAATGTGGTGGATAGATCTTTGCGAGTTTAACACTCACTTTAACCCGGAGCCAAAGATATCTTAGGACTAGCTAACACGCACATTGCATTGATAGGAAGCGTTACCAACCTCAGGTTA